>CAIGRQ010250767.1:0-21373 GCA_903798375.1 Fraxinus sp. D2006-0159 | reverse complement strand
TCCAACATTATTAATTACACTGCATCACCCACTACACATGCAAAACACGTGCAATCACTAGTAATATTAGAAAGTTGAATTATAACATTTTTGAATAAATAAGTTTTAAACTTGATTTTTGAAATTGAAAATTAAAAATCATGCTTGGTGTAATTAATTTCCTCTAATAATAATAATAATGAATAATGCTATTTGTAGTCGAACACTACACTAATAGTCTCATTTAGCATCCTATATTGCAACTTATCATTTGATACATTGATTTTCTGTGATTTTGTTGCCTCAAATAACAAATTAATACCTTAATAATAAATTCACGATTACTGTAATCGATGGCTATGAATAACATCACTTAATAATAATAGTAGAAATTACACTGGAGCAAAAATCAGGTAACAATTTAATATTTTAATATTAATAATTATATTATAAATTAATATATATGACCACATCCCCAACCTAATTAAACTCTCAAACCCTAATTCATTTATATGCCTATTATTTCTATCTATCTTCTTTCACTTTATCCCCCCTCTCTCTATCCACCTACTGGAATTGCCAATCATCGCGCCCAATCTCTTCTCCCATGACTTGCGTTGCTGCTCTATGAAGCTGCTATAGGAAGCTTGGCATTTAGAAGTAGAGACTGACTAGCAATGATCGAGCTCCTACAAGAAGGAAGCAGCAATGTGGGTCGTAGACAAATCCAGACCGAAGAGTCGTTCACGAAGATAAGAAGCACAAATGCTATTGACCAGCTCATCGGGTCTAAGCTCGAGTTGGGTTACCAGTTGGACTTTGAGATTCGGGTATGTTTGAGAGTCATTTGGAGATGTGGTTTTTGTTGACGATGGATCTGACAGTGGCGATTGTGTTGATGGTAGTGTTTGCGACAGTGGTGGAGGGGTGATGAAAAGTATTTGCGACCAATTATTTATGTGTTTATGACTAACTATATTGTTGATTTGGGACCAAGTATTAATAGTGGATTGGGATTGAGGGTGGGGGGTAGTGGTGAAGTTTTTGGTATATGTGACCAACTATTTAGTTATTTGTGATCTAAAAATTCGATAATTTGTGACCAATAAATTTAAAAATTCGTGATCGTTAAATAAGTTGTGATCTATAAAAATTGTGAATTCTGACCAATAAATATTTTTTGCGACCTATAATATTTTTAATTTGTAATTGAAAAATAATTTGTGATCAATTAATTTGATAATATGTAATCAATAAATTAATTGTGACTTATAAGTATATAACCGTGACCTTAATGTATTTAATTAATAAATTATTTTTAATTATTTAGTTATCACCTGAAATTTTAAAATTTAAACTTATTGTATGAGTTTTGAATTGGCCTATACTTTACACTTGATATATGAATATTTTCCATAATAATTGACTATGCAAAAACTGTAAGGCCCAATCGGCCACCTCGTGCTTATCTTGAACAAATCAGGCTGGCAAGCCAAAAACTATGGCCCGCATTGGAGACTTAGTATACAAATTTGCTGTCTGAACTTGTCTTCTTAACTTTTATTCAATTAATAAAAACTCAAATTTTATACATCGTTATTTTTAATTATTTTATCTTAACAAACTTTAATATCTGTTAAGAAGCTCGTTCTCTCGGAATTCTCAACTTCTTACTCTCACTATCGAATATTCACAGTAAGTCTCCATTAAAAAATGCTATGGAAAAGAAGAGTTTCTCATACACAATTATTCTTTTCACCTCTTATCATACTCTTATGTTTGGGTAGAAACGCGATCGAAGTCTCATTTTGATCAATTCCTGTTGCTTGCTTTCAGCCTCCCAATCCTATTGTGAATTTTTAATTTTAAAGAACCGAATTGAAATTATTTCATAGGAAATGGTGATAAAGGTGAACTAGACCCAAGAGGCATATCATATTTTTATTTATTTATTGTACTATATTTTAATTGTATTTACGGTCTTTCCTCTACGATCATTATAACGCTTGTACTCTCAGCTTTTTTCATCGCATTATTATTTTTAATTACAATTAATTAGCATGTCTAATTTCTAATTATAGTTTCCGTCCAAAAAAATCCATTATGTGGGAATAAAAAGACTTGTCCGTCATATTTTTAATAAACAACAAATAAAAAAATTACAAAAGCATGGCAATTTTTTTTTTCTTTGTGATATTTTGATATAAATCATCATAAAAAAAAGATACGTGATAATTAATAGAATTTAATGATCAAATTTCGATGAAAATCTTGAGGGGTTGCTCAATTGGTTAGACTTTGAGTTTGCTCTCCAATGGTCACTAGTTCGAGTCCCATCAGGGCCACTAAGATGAGTATCCGATCGTAAATTTCAGAAACTCGTGGAATGAATCGAGGTGCGTCCAAATTGACTCGGACATCCACGATTATAAAAATTTATTTTAACCTACTAAAAATTAGAAATATAACCGACAATGTTGAAAATCAAAGAGATACAAGTGCTACAATGAGAATTAGACAATAAATCGAAGAGTGGGGCTATATAATAAATTAAAAAGGACAATAAGATAGAAAAGCTTGACTTTTCCATCAAAGTTAGTGTACAGACGAAATGGGATGCAAAATTCTACAAAAGTGGCTCCCTGCGTGCTGAAAGTACTTCGACGCCTTCGATTGTCCCCCCTTGTCTTTAGATAGGCAAAAAGCCACTCAAGAATTGAGTAGATCACTACATGTTTGTTTGAATTAATAATTACCTTAAGACTTACATGTAAATACTTTTATATTTCACTTGTGGAATTTTTCCAAAACATCATAAATGGCTAAAGATGTTCTTCTTTGGCCTAAAGTTGTGTCAGATTTATGTATTTTTCTGTGAAAAAAAGGCTCTTTTTTTTTTTTTTTTTTTTTTTTTTTTGATTTTCGTAGATTGCTTGTTCTAAATTGATTATTTCAAACTCTTTACTTCTAATACTGATAAGAGTGAACATCATGTCAAATTCTAACTCGACTTTCTATTCTCAACTTGTGCCGACGTGTTGGTGGATTTGTATCCCTCATTGTCATTTAAGCCCACCAATAGCACGTTGGCAATTATAATTATAAATAACTATTTAACTTACCTGTTTTTAATAAATTATTTTTATGGACAATATGATTACGATGTCTTTGACCTAGACAAAGCCAAAGATGATGCACGAAGACTATACTGGATTTATATATATAAAAAAAAACAAAGAGTCAAAATAAAGATATAGATTGTATTACCAATCAATTTATTAGTTGGTAATTGAAGCCTCCTTTAACATTTTAATTATTGAGGACCGACGAGATTGCTATGATACCACTTATTAAGAATTATGTATTTCTTCGATCCACTTGTTGTAATTCAGGATTTTAATATCAAAGTTGTTTGACAAAATATGAAGTATATGATCGTAATCAAAATAATAATAAAAGACAAGAAATATGATAGAGAAATTTGAAGATTTTATTAACTTATGAACAATAATGGAGAAATATACAATTGATATGAAGTTATAGTAATCACCGAGGCTAAACTATTATATATTTTCAAAACCTTTCAAGATATTGTTGAATATATATTTTGTGAAGATATAACGTGGAATGTATGTATGAATCTTTTTTTGGAGTTCTAGATGAAGAAGAAAACATGAAATTCAGGAAAAAAAATTGGAATTAAAAACACCACAGTGGTACCTCGGCGCTTGGCGTTCTGTCCCCCTTTTTTTAAAGCTTTTTTTGCTCCAAATTGTTTTCTTCATCTCAAAGTCCTTTTTTCAAACCAAACTCCAATAGGGCTTCCAAATAGAATTTCAACTTGAATAAGACCCCAATAACATTCAAAACTGAATTCCTCAGCTTGACGTGCATTTCAATTAGAATTCTTCAATTATTTTAACAAAAAATTCGAGTCACGCCCAAATTCTAACAAGAATAATGGACATTCTTAAACAATAGACTTCAGAGAATTTTACAAAATACAACCTCAAGATGGAATTAAACAATTTTTCTATTATTTTTATTGAATAACAACAAAAGATACCTCTTGCTAGAAAAATTACATATATCTTTATAGACAGTTGTACATATCAAAATAATCATATTTAACAATAACAAATCATACAATATGTATAGTAAGAATAACCTCTATATGTAGTTGGTCTCAACTTGTACACAAGTTATAAATAAGAATAAACTACATATTATAATAAATTATAAATAAAAATAAACTACACATTATAATAAGTTACAGTTTTTCTAGGTTCCATATTAAAGAAGTTGTTTTCACATAATAAGAAGGAAAATACTTGTTGTACATTACCATTTATATTTTTAATTTTTATAAATTAATGAGGTGTTAAAAACAAAGTGGGGATATCTTTTTTTTTTATTATTATTATTTTTAGTTGATCAGATTTTAGCCCAATCAAATCTTACAATATCAACTATTGGTAAATAAATCTATAAATGGTAATGTACATATAGCACAAAAAGAAAGCATGCTATTTATTTACATAAAATAAAATATTTATTTGAAGTTGATTGGGGCAAAAATATGTACTACATTATATTAAAGTTTTAACTTTTAAGATGAATTTGCAAATATTCAAGACTACATAGATACACATATTAGTTTTTTGAAATTATGTCCATCACTTTTGTCAAGAGAGACGCTTAGCGTATAGACAAAATATATATAGAAAGCCTACAGATCACACACAACAAGTGGGGGCCCATTTATTTGGACAATATTTAATTCACATAGAGCTCACCTCTCCAGGTGAGTGTCTGTAATATTTCCGTACAAACATCATTTTCCTTTTGTCAATATCTATAATCTGAGTCTGACATTCTCTTAATTATTTATTAATGTTGTTCATACTTCTATGCCAATTACACTAAGATAACTAGTCAAAACAACAATATTTGTAACTACACCTCTATTAAGTTGTAACCTTGTCATAGTAAAAGATTAGTTTGGTCACAACATTATTACTATATAAAATTTTTACTGTACTATATTATGTACCACTTCACAAACATTTTTCACCATTTTTTTTAATTTTTCAAAATTATAATTACTATTTTATTTTCATCTACAAAATTTCTCTCTCTTTCATGTATCACTCTACAAATTAATTTCTGTATAGTCCCTTCATTACATTATTTACATTTTGTTCGTTTACAAATATTAGATAAAATTATGTATCTTTGTTAATAATATTTACCACATGTTTGTCTTCCATTTTTTCTCAAATTTACTTTCAGCCACATATATTTCATTGAATTTACAATTTTTACTATTTTCTCAACTATATGTTTTATCAACTTTTATCAAAATATATTAAAGATCTTATTTTTAGCTAAACAAAATAGGAGCTAGCTTATGTTTTTGTTCTCTTTTATTAAGCCTACTTGTGAAAAAGAGAACAAAAATCAAGAAAATTACACATATATTCTTAAATAATTTTCAGGTTGTAAAAATGATATAAAACTAATAATCAAGCTCAAGTGAATAAGAAATTACTTTTTAAGTTGCAAATAACAACTAATATCGACATCATTTAATGATTTTTGTAATTTTAGATATCAACATAACTTTTCAGTCCATGACAAGAATTTTAATTTTCCATTTTATAACGTAGAATAAAAATAAAATGGAGTTTTTCCTATATTTTTCAATACTTCATTGAGTTATTAAAATTATTTCTTATTTAGTTAAGTTGAATTTTGAGAAAAAAATGAATATTACAAATTTTGAAAGAAACATTTTGTAAGATAGTTTCTAGTAATTAAATTTTGAAGAATGATAAAATAATTAAAGAAATAACATCATGTTATTTGTTATACGATGGAATGTACAAGAAGTGATTTATTATTTAACTATTTATGATGATATATTTGTGAATCTCTTAAAAACTTTCATTAAAACACGTGTTTTGTCATCACTAATTAAAATAATATGTAAAATGTAAATTTTCAAAATATGATATGTAAAATGTATACATCCACTATCCATGTAGTGAAATTTAATAAATTATCCTAAACTTAAATACCATTTTTGTTGCTTGAAAATATAAAAACTTAGAACGAGACTAAATAAAATAGAAAGAAAATTCTAGTACGAGACGATAATGGACCATCAAAATAAAATAAAATTAGACATGTTAATAAACCTCCTTTGTCCACTATCGCACTTGAATTACATATAAAACATCCTTATCCGTCTCCAAAAAATTCATAATTAATCACACATCATAAATATTTATTGACCTTGAATTACAAAAAAATTGTAAAACATCCTTATTAGCCTCCAAAATATTTACAGATAATCACACATCATAAATATTTATCAACAACAATGAATCAAATGTTCAAAATATAAGCATAAAATTTCCAATTGACAACAAACATAAAATAAAATAAAAAATAAAAAATTACGATAAGAAAAGGATATAGATATTCGAGTCATTTTCCCAACCATCTAAGCAATTATCTTGGCTAATCAATTCCACCAAAATAATCTAATTTATTGAAATCAAGAATAAAAGCTTTTTTATATATAAAAAAGTAACTAAAAGAAAGTTTCAGAAGATTTGAATTGAATCGAAAAAATGAAATCTTTAAAAGAAAAATTCAAAACTAGAAACAATTATAAGTGTGATGTGTATACTTTAAGATCTCATTTAGTGCACCATATTAAGCTATATAAAAAACTGGTATAATATTTATAATACATAGTAGTAGGTGGATGATGTTATGCCTTTGTTTGTCCTCAATTTTTTCAAAATTCACTTTTAATACTAAAACATTTTATGGGATCCACCATTTTATCAACTTTTTAACCACATATTTCATCAATTTTTATCAAAATTTACTTAAAATTTGATTTTTATTTAAACCAAATGGGGACTATAATAGCTCTCTTAATAAAAAATGGTTAAATATATTCACACTGTATTTTTAAATGACTTGATTATATTTTGATTGCATGAGATGTTCATGACATTTACACATTATCACATATACGTTTCAATTTTTTTTTTTCATCATATCCTTACTCTCATAAATTGTTTCTGAATATAGTTTCTCTTCAAATTATTCTTTAAGATAGAGTAAAAAAATTCATTTGCCCATTATATTATACTTTTAAATAAGCAAAACAAATAATAATGAAAGAATGCGATTAAATATTCAACACTTGTTTTAAGGAGCGTTAATAATATTATAGAACGAAATGCATGATTAAGGACAATTTTTATTTTTATTTTTTATCAACGAAATGTGAAAAATAAGAATGTAATGAAAAAGTTAATGATATAAGCGTGATAATGATTAAAGGTTAATGACTTTTAATGTAATTAAAATGCGATGTATTTATATAATTATTTTTTTAATATAACCACCCAAAAAAAATATAATTTATACTGAAGGAGCAAATGAATTCTTTACACAAAAATAAAAGAATGTTTTCTACCTTTGTTTAGTCCATCATATTCTAATCTAAATTACTATACAATCTAATACGATACTTCAGACGCAAATATGAAATTTGTATAATACCATGAGACGACTTAATATTTGTTTGAAATAATATGAAAAGTAGATAAAAAGTTAAAGTCAATAATTAATTTTAAAAGAAAACAACTTTAATCCAAGTTCAATATTTTGTTAAATAACCCCTTAGTTTTATCTCGAGAACAATAATGAGCGTTTCGTTTTCTTGTTGAACATTATCCCGAAATCCGCGAGAAAAATGCAAGCCTGGCCTCGTATGGCCCGCCACAACCAAAGTTAGAGAGATAGTGCTTGTCAGTGATGACTCCTATGGAGAGAGGAAGCTCCCTAGTCCCTACTTCTTTTAATCTTTTGTGTTCTCCTCACACAAAACACGCATTTAAAGATTCTTGGTCAAAAATCCATCAACAAAAAGGAAGCTTCTTTTTTTAACTTCAGATTTGCTGCAAAGTTAACTCCATTAGTTTATTGTTTATTCCTCTTCAAAGTACACAAAACCCCATTTCTGATTCGAACTCAGGTACTTTCTCACTGCATAATCTCCTTTAAAGCATCTATTTTTCAAGAAACATATAAGCATCTCTACATATTTGTTTATTTTTTCTGGTTATGGAACTTTTTGGGTTTCAAAAACCGCATTTGAAAGGATTTAAATTCTGTAGAATGTGAAAGTGAAGGCTGATGATTTGTGCTTGAAGAATTTGAATAGGTTGCAATTGACATTTTTTTTTCTTTAAGTTCTTGTGCGTGCTTTATGCTGGAATTTTTCTGGCTGCTTTCTGATCACTGGGATGCTATAAATGAATCTTGAGGTTTCAGATTTGGAAATTTTTTTGGGCAAACGTTAAATGTTTGAATATTTAATTTCTTGTAATTAGTTGTCGTATTTGTTTTCATTTATCGCAAAGTCTTAACATGTTATCTTTGTATCACTTTTGACTTTTATGGTGGCTTAATTAATTTTCAACACTTTTCGTCATTTTCGTGAAAAATGGATTCCTAGCTTGTAAAAAAACTGCTCGAGTTTGTCTATATGAGCACGAATGCTTCGATGTCATGATTATGTTAATTTTTTGTTGGTGAAGTAAATTTTTTTCCATGTGCTTCCTAGTAGTTTTATTAGAAACTGAGTGCTTTCAATAATTAAATCGTATTTTAGATTTTTCTTATATAAATTGGTACTTTAAAAGGAAAATTAACTAGCTGTTAATTGAGAACCTGCTTGAAAACAGTTGCTTGCTATCATGGTGGAACTAGATCTTACGATAAGATCACTTTTAGACATGGGGTTGGTTGGTTGTGAATTACTCAATGGAATGGAGGTTCTTTCAATTTTATTTCGCTTCTGTTTGTTTTACTTGTAGAAGCTTTCCTTTATGAAATTGTCAATTCTCTGTCCTCCCAATATACTTGTGACACGTGCATACTAAATAGCTAATCATGCTTCCTATATCTTTTACTTGTGCTTTTACCTCCTCCTCCTGGGTTGATGTTAAAGGTTCTTTTTTGAAGGGAAAAATAAAATGTTTACATCATTGTTGTATTTGACAGATTTGGCACTTTGGGATGCTCGTACGCATAAACTGGGCAATGTATTATACTCGGTTATAGCTTGAACGCGAGTCTAACTTGACATCAGATGCTATGACATTATCAAAGAGGGACCTGCTTATTGCAGTATTTGTGTCCGCATGCTTGTGTTCTTTTGTCACTCCTGATGCACAAGGTATTAACTATTATGCTCATCACATTTTTAAGTTAACTGAACAGTGCAAAATGCACTGTGGACCTGTTACTCTTTAACAATCTTTTTAGTAATGACTTCTAATATTAATAATGAACACTCAGCATAATTTCTCTTTCTACCCCCCTTGTTGCACAATTATAACAGATCTTTTTTTGAGCCAGTATTTGTAAGCATATGCATATACATACATATACATGAAGATACTTGAATATGAATTAATTTCTTTTTGCTTCTTATTATAGTCTCGAGAAAAGCTTCCCCTATAAATGAAAATGGTCTCAAAAATGGATAAATTAAATTTCTCCATTCTGGATGGATTTCTTACTGCTCCATCTCAATTACATTTTGCCTTTTAATTTAGAAACTCTCATACAATACAAACAGTAGATGTGCCAATGTTATTCATGAAAGTGTGAATGAGCAAGGCATTTCTTTGCCATTGTTTTTTGACACGCTTACTCCCTCTTTTTGTTTATGACCAGCTCATATTTTCAAGTCATACGATTGGTTACTTGCATATAATATAGATATTTCATATTGAAGCGATACACCAGATTGTAAAATGCTGAATGGGGACATTACTCTATTTCAATTCCTCGCGTTTGATGGAAATTTAAGTTTTCGGACTTGCGTATGCTCCTTTATCTTCCTAACGAAAATGCACGTTTCATACATCTTCATATCTCTTTTTTCAGAACAACATATAACTGATCCTTGTGTAGTCAAAAGATTGAACTTAGACAGTGGGAAAGTTGTATGTCATTGGAATTTGGATGCAATAGTTTGATTGAAAAAAGTTGCGACGATCATTTATGGATATTTGTTAACAACTGGCGGATAGTTTGTTGGAAAAAATCAAATTGAAGATTTTAAATGAGTTGTCACCCCTGACCAACTCTTTTCAATTAGAAAAACGATTCTTATCAATTTGTTGGATCAAATTTGTACAGTGGTACCCTTGAGGAAGTAGGATTAATAATGTCATTTCAACTGATAGTTTGCAAATGTGGTTCACAATTTTACAGCTAAGAAGTACGAATTCAGATACATAATTCGAATACGATACCATAAAAGTACGGCAATACTTTTTAACAAAACTGAGGATATGCGGATACATGTGTATGTATATACATATGTGTGTGTAGTATTTTTCATAAGTTAAATATGAAAAATTCACCATAATTTCATTATTATAAAAAAACATTAAAACAGAAGTCTAACAATAGTATCTTATCTTAATTCTTAATTGTTCAACTTCATTTTCTTCAACATCACCACTCTCAACTTTTTCATTATTATTAAAAATAACAATATCCATCTCTGACTCATCTAATGATAGCAACCTCAAGTAGGGATAAATATCTAATTTTTTTGCAACAAAGTATTGCAATGATAAATATCTAATTTTTCTTTAAATATTCTTCATTCAATAAAAAAAAAAGTAGCGCAATGAATAGTTAATATTTCTCGTCTCTTATTATCTTTTTCTTATTTTGCATTTATATTGAGAATGAGGCTTAGTTTGTTGTTGTTGGTGTTCTTGTTTTGTTTTGTTCTGTTCTGTATTTGACTTTTATGATATGGGAATGATGAAACTGATAGCTGTAAAAATGAAATTGCAAAAACACAATCTATCCTAGGGCAGCATATGTATTTATCCTAGTGAATTTGAAAAATCTTGTACTACCACACTATACCAAGTTTGGTCACAGGTCACTATACATAATGAATTCTATCATTATAAATTTGATTAATATGTAATGCATGACTTTCGCCAATTCACTTATCTTGTTTTCTTGATCCAATCTTTTCTGCATTTGAGTTGCTGTTTTGCTGGCGTGTTACAATTAACTGAGGGGACACTTATTTCAGGAGATGCACTCTATGCTTTGAGGTCTTCACTTAATGCTTCAAGTAATCAGCTTGCTGATTGGAATCAGAATCAAGTTAATCCTTGCACTTGGTCCAAAGTTATCTGCGACAATAATAACAATGTTGTGACAGTGTAAGTAATTTCATGATGTCAATTCTTACTCCCTTTTATAAACATGCATGCTCACATATTGTTTCCTTGAATTTGATAAGTTGACACATGCTGGAATATTTTGTGTCATGTAATTTCTGGGTCTGTTTTGTGGTAATAATTTCATCAGTATGATTAGTAAGCACACAATTATTTGTCTCTACTTGCAGGACATTGTCTAACATGGGACTCTCTGGGACCTTGTCACCAAGAATTGGAATTTTAACATCGCTGACGACACTGTATGTTTAGGGAATTTGGAGCTGTAAAGTTGTTTGATTGTCCGTATTTAAATTTTTGGTACCTTAATTTGCTTAATGCAACTCTTGAGCATTTAATTATTTAATTTTTGTTTTATCTTCTATGGAAACACTTAGCACTTAAGCATGTCTTTTGATAGTCTTGCTTCTGGGGAATATTTTACAGCTAAAATGTTTTTGATCAATCAATGCATGATATTTTTCAGAATTCTTGTGTAACAACTGCAAAATGGTTCATGAAGTCCATCATTTATTAGGTTTTTTTTTTTTTTTTTAATGAACTGGGATGGATTTTTTCAGTCCACAAATTAGATACATTGAATGTAGATTTTCATAAGCAGTATATTATGAAATTTAGATAAGTCAATGAGATGCTTCATGCATATTTGTAAATGATCTAAGACAACAGCAGTTTCTCTATAATGAAATTCATTTACTAAGTGGTATACTGGTACATGTATATGTCTTCATGTTTATGTAGGAAAGCTAGGAATAGCAGCTTAATCACATATGCTAAAGAAAATAATTTGTGCAATGTTTTGTGCAGTCATTACATTATTGAAATGTTATTTCCAGAAGAAATGCCCTCTCTTAATTGGTGAATATTAATTATTCATTGAGAAACATAAACACTGGTGGTGTTCCATGCTCTACAGGTGCCATATATACACTACCACATTAACTAGTTGATATTAAAATCTTTACTGCAGACAATTACAAGGAAATGGCATAACCGGTAAAATACCGTTGGAGTTCGGAAATTTGACAAGCTTGACAATGTTGGATCTGGAAAATAACAATATAACTGGAGAAATACCAAATTTCCTTGGAAATCTTAAGAGGCTTTCGTTCTTGTAAGCATAAAATACTGATTCATTAGCATTTATTCATTTTTTGACCATCAAAAACTTAACACATACTTTTTCATCCAAGTAGAATTTTGGGTGGAAACCATCTGTCTGGTTCGATTCCGGAATCACTTTCAAGTCTTCCAAACTTGGTTAGCCTGTAAGTGATTTATTTTGTACAATGTATTATGGCAAAATCCTTGTCTTGTATTTATATAAGAACCGCTCCTCAAAATTGACTTCTGCTGTGAAGCAATATGCTTGACCTTTATTAAGGTTTGTTTTACATGGCACTGACAAAATTCTTTTGCAGTCAGCTTTCTTCGAATAATCTCAGTGGCAAAATACCTGAGCAGTTATTTCAAATTTCCAAGTACAAGTATCATCTCTCTCTCTCATCTACGTACCTACCTACTTATCCACTTATACAACTACCTGCATGTGGAGATGTGTGTGCATTTGTGTACGTACTTATGAGCATCTAGATGTGTATGGATGAATGCCTCTTCAGCACATTTATCACATTGACATCAAATTAGCTTAAGTTGCTTTCTTCAGTTTTACAGGGAACCACTTAAATTGCGGCATCAATACTATCCACCGTTGTGCATCCGACAATGGAGGTATATGCACCATACATTTCACTACTTCTCTAGGTTGTGTAGATGGTAGGTGTTGGATATGGGACATGTGTCTTGTGAGATGAATGAAGAGCAAATGATCAAAAAAGATTTAGCAGCTAGATTGTTTTGAAATAGAAGTCAAATATCTCTATCTTGGCAGGTGATTCAAGTAAATCTAAGACGGGTATGATCATCGGGATCGTTGGTGCACTCTTGGTTATTCTTCTTGGAGGTTCTTTTCTGTTATTTATGTGGAAAGCTAGGCGCAAAGGCTACAGGCGTGAAGTTTTTGTGGATGTTGCAGGTTTGTCTTAAATCTTGGTTATAGTGAACATTTTGTATATGATCTCAGCAAGAGATTCTGAATAATTGTTCTACAGTATACGTCTGTAACAGCATTTTATGAATTGAACTGTCGTACATAGAATGGCATTGAAAATTCTTGTAGTTGTGTCAGAAGTCATCCACTAATATTATAGCCTGTAATGGGATGTCTATGGTTGCATAATAGTTAATTAGAATCATGGGAAAAAACAAAAACAGTTAATTAGATTCTCTTGTGTGTTCTTCTTTTTGTATTCATAAGACCCATGAACATCTGCATCAGGTTTTTGTTGTTCAAATTACAAGAGCTATCAGAACTGCAAAATTGAAAATCTGTTTTGATATTTTTATTTGCAATGATGAATGCTCAGGTGAAGTTGATCGGAGAATTGAATTTGGACAATTGAAGAGATTTGCATGGAGAGAGTTGCAGCTTGCTACAGATAACTTCAGTGAGAAAAATGTCCTTGGACAGGGAGGTTTTGGGAAAGTCTATAAAGGAGTGCTTACTGACAACTCAAAAGTCGCTGTTAAACGTTTGACTGATTTTGAGAGTCCTGGTGGAGATACAGCATTCCAGCGTGAAGTTGAGATGATAAGTGTGGCTGTTCATAGAAATCTTTTACGGTTGATTGGGTTTTGCACCACACCAACGGAGCGCCTTTTGGTTTATCCCTTTATGCAGAACTTGAGTGTTGCCTCTCGTCTAAGAGGTATCACTTAGTTTCGTTACTCTTTAATTGCAGACTAACATTTGTATGTAGAGTAATTAATTGTTAGAGTTTAAGTTATCTGTGTTCCATTGCCGGGTTACGTATACATCTAGGACATGCATGGGTTTAGCTGTTTAGAAGACTAAACTTGGAGTTTTCTGTGTCTTCATCTTTATGCATGTGGTACTGGACTTGTATGAATTTTTGATGAGCATTCTTTCTGGATCCAACATCATTCATTTATAAACTTTATTTTGAAATACTTATTTCACATAATTTTTATTGATCGTTTTTTGTTTAAAAAAAAAAAAAAAAGAAACGTAGTGAAATGCATGACAGAGAATAACTGTGACACGCCTATTCTGAACCGTTTAGCTGCAAATTTGAATTGTACACATGAAGATATTAGGAACTAACTACTACTTTCAGGCCAATGAAGCAATACAAAATTATTGGACTAGTTTTAGACTCCTTAAAACTGGACAATCAGGATTTTGAAGAGGAGATTCACTATATAATTAAAGGAAAGATGGGTTGAATCCTCGGGGAAACAGAAGCAATTCTCATCATAACCCTGACATTTTTAAAGTCCTTTGAATTTTTAATTTTTGGAAAGAAGAATGATTTTTGTTTTGCAGTAAGCAACTAAACTGTTCTGAAGAAGCTTAAGTCAGTGTTAAATTACATCATGGAAAGGGACATGCTGTAAAAAAGCAGTTTAGAATTGATACAATCTCTTTTGCCTCTGATCTTGGAAAGGGACATGCTTTGGGTGGTCTCATTGATGATCTTTGCCCATTAACATTTTCCATCCATGTTGAGTTGCAACATTAGACCATATCTACTGAAAGAGAATAAATTATCTTGACAAGTGAGTAATAATGGTGACAGAGTGCGAGATTGAAACAATCAAATGTAAGCTCAAGTAAAATTACTTTTGGTTCTGTTGAAACATGAACAAATTATGGTAGGAGCTGGACATGTGTTGGTTCGGTTCGGTTATGAAGAACCGACCCAAAATTTTCGGGTATTTAATAAATGGAACCGTCGGGTCCAAATATAATTGTGGAACTGTTCGGGTTCAGTTCGGTTCAGTTCTATTTGGTTCTGTACCATAATTAATTTTTTTAACATTTACAACAACACTACATAAATACAACTAATGATATTTTCATTTGTAACTTTTACAAATTAATGTAGCCCAATTTAAAAACATATAAATAATAAGTTGTCCAATAAAATTAATTCAATGAATACAAATACCAAAAAGTATATACTAATATTAAAATATTGGCGATCCATACCAAAAAGTAGATACTAATATTGGGCAACTTGAGCTTACAAAAAATAATTTAAGGATAAGGCCCAAAATCAAATGTTGGGCTAACAAAGTTACAAAAAAACTAATTTGGCTGGATTAATTTGTTAATTTGTTTTAAAAAATTAGATTCGGTTCTTATTCGATTTTTGGTCTAGACCTTAGAACTGATCCAAACCCATCAATTCTCAATTCTGATACCAGTTCGAGTATTTAACTTATGAAGAATCGCTTGGTTCGGGACTTTTGTCCAACCCTAGGACTTAGCATAATAATCCCCGTGATTCAGGTGACTCAAGGAGAAAGTGTTTTAAATTAACCTGGTTCTTTATGTCAGTTGACCTTAGTGACATGTTTGTGAGGATTGGATAGTATTCGTCTTAATAAAAGAAGTTAAAATCTTGTTCACTATAGTGTCCCATCCCATGTGTGGTACTTTGTACCAAACATGCACTAAAATTACAGCATGTATACAGTTAAAAGAGATGCCTTCTGAGCATCTATCTTTAGTTTGCTGATGAAGCATCTTTTTTTATTTTTTTTTATTTTATGGTAATAAAGATTTCGAGAATTGTTTAGTCTGACTTTGATGGTAAAAAGAAAGGAAAGAAAATGGAAAAAATCCGTCTCTTTAAGACAATTCTTTACAAAAGGCATTGACTAAATAGAAACTTTTGGACGGTTAGCAGGGTGCATTAAGCAGCTTTACATACCATTTGACATCATGAGATGTTTTTGATTTTAAGGAATTCCTTTGGGGCTTGGCTCTATTGACGTAGGATCAATTTCCTTTCTATCTCTACCAGTAAGAATTTCCTGATACCCAATATTTATATATGTAATTTAGGTTCTGTTGTGACAAGAAGCTCATTAAAACATTCAAGTCTTGCTATTGATCTGCTCCCTCTTATCTTCAGAAGCAAAATAAATGCAGAAAGCATTAAGCTGGTTGATTTTTAATAACTTCATAGACAGCATTGCAACTTTTGAAATCTAGTGGCTCTTTGATGTAGATGCTCATTTTTATTTAGGTAATCCTTTTACATGTTAACATTTATTTTGGATACTAATGCAGATCTTAAACCTGGGGAGCCTGTCCTGGATTGGCCTACTAGAAAACATGTAGCACTTGGCACAGCACGTGGATTAGAGTATCTTCATGAACACTGTAATCCTAAAATTATTCACAGGGATGTTAAGGCTGCTAATGTCTTGTTGGATGAAGATTTTGAAGCTGTTGTTGGTGATTTTGGCTTGGCAAAGTTAGTCGATATAAGAAAGACTAATGTAACGACTCAAGTCCGTGGTACAATGGGTCACATAGCTCCCGAATACTTGTCTACTGGAAAATCTTCGGAAAAGACAGATGTTTTTGGCTATGGAATTATGCTGTTAGAGCTTGTAACTGGCCAACGGGCTATAGACTTCTCGCGCTTGGAAGAAGAAGATGATGTATTGCTGCTTGACCATGTAAGATTACAATCTTATATAATTCGTCATTTGCATTTTTATTCTCCCTCTCTATCTCTCACTCTGTGTTTTCTGTTTTCTGTGTCTCTCAATTATATAATTTGTGTTCGTATTTTTATTCTTGCAATCTGTCCATGCACATGATTACTTGCGCACATGCATGTACCTGCATAAACACTAGTATATTTATGTTTCCTATAAATTGAAATTTTATTGAGGTTAATAAACCTCAGATACAACATATCAGCAAACATTTAAAACTTATAGGTGCTGAACATGTACTAAGGTTCCCCGTTGTAACTTGTAAGAACAACTCTCAGTTCTCTTTTGCATTTCTGCATATTCTTCCTCAGCAATCTTCAGCTGTCTTCCAATCACATAACAGAAATAAAGTTGTTCAGTATGGTAGAGTAAGACCTGCATCGTTTCTATTAATTGTTACCTGAGAAGATCTATAACATTCGATTGTATAAACCTGGAGTCAAGTTAAATATTGAAAGCAAAACATTTGGACTTCGATGGTGAAAAGTGTAGCCCATTTTTTGTTGAATGATATAGAATTAAACATGAAGTAATTTATTTCTAATGAGATCTTACTGTTTTAGTTACTTCACTGATCCTATGCACACATCACCTTGAAGGTTAAAAAACTCCAAAGGGAGAAAAGACTGGATGCTATTGTAGACTGCAACCTAAAGAAAAACTACAACATCCATGAAGTGGAGATGGTGATTCAGGTTGCATTACTTTGTACTCAATCATCACCAGAAGATCGTCCAGCAATGTCAGAGGTCGTAAGAATGCTGGAAGGAGAAGGGCTTGCTGAGAGGTGGGAAGAATGGCAGCATGTTGAAATCACTCGGAGGCAAGAGTACGAGAGATTACATAGAAGATTCGACTGGGGAGAAGATTCAATTAACAACCAAGATGCTATCGAGTTGTCTGGAGGAAGATAATGGTGGGCTGATACATCTATAAATAAGTGTGTATTTTCTTGTGATTGGCTGCGTTTAATGCAGTACAATTTCATTCCATATTACAGAAAGCAATACATGTTCTTGCTGGTTCGTTTTCGTTCTTACTTTTCTTGGTCTTCTCTCGTATTAATTAAGAATTTATTTAACGTGTGAGCATCTGTATGATGGTTTCCTTCACCATCAAGACAGTTTCCACTGGGGTAATGTTAAAATTTTGCCGTGTGCAACAAACAGAGACACCTGCAGGCATATAAAATTTTGCCCGGCCTATTATGTTGTCTAATAAGTCAAGCTAATTCCTCTGGTCGATTCTGATACGTAATTCTTGTATCCATTCCTCACATGATATATGCTAGACAAACAGGATAAATTGCCCCTGAACCAGTCGAGAATTGGCCTAGACTTCTCCACACGTGAACAAGAGTACGGTGCTCAAAAATATCTTCAGACTTCTATTCTATCCTTGTACGGCTGCTCCTCCTCTTCATCAACTCTATTGCCTCTGCTTCCCGTATTCTTAAAACAAAGAAGAAATCAGTAATTAGCAGAGATAAACTTCCACTAATCCCTCCAAAGCTTCCCAGAAGAGGCAACATGGATCAGCTGGGCAAATTGCATCACCAAGAACTATGGAAACTCCCCCAAAAATATGGTCCTGTAGCTAAAAAAATCGTGAAAACTCGTGACACCAGCTTCAGTAGTCGGCCACCTTCTCCGGTGCCAAAGAAGATTTTCTACAATTTTTGAACTGTGGCCTTTTTCGGTGAGGGTGGAAATGACCGTGAGTATTTCGACAGTCAAGTCAGTAAGATGGTAAATTGGAATTGAGATGTCCGGTGTGATGATCACCGGAACGTGATTATTAATATAACCGCGTGAGGACAAGGATAACATAAAAAACTAGTGTTATCTTTTCTCAAGGGGCCGAGAGGGATCCTCTTCAATGGTGCAAGCGTGGGTACTTATAATAAAAGGAGGTGAAAGGGGAACCGTTGGATGTAGAGCATGTCGCTTCGGATCAGCATCAGTCCGTTAATCTGTAGGTGCGCGGACATTTAATGCTTTACTTGATGTTTTGGAGTCTGCCACACAGGAGTCCCATCAATCAGTCTTAAGGATTTGATTTTGAGATCTTTACATAAAAGATCTCCTAGCACATAGGATCAAAGTGGAGTGATTCGGGGCAAGAGTTGGAGTCGAGTCTGGGTACTTTATAGCCTCATCACTTTGGAATTAGTTTCAGTTAGCTCCATTGGTCAATCTGTTTGAGGCGTGACAAAGTGGTGCAGAGTGCGGGCCTTAGCATTTGCCACGTGGCGAATGAATCCAGTTCGTCCACCATGTGGTGGAGGAATTCAGTTCGTCCACCGTGTGGCTGATGAGTTCAGTTCTTTCACCACGTGGCGGATGACGTGGAGACGTGTAACATGGTGTTCGCCCCATATGGTGATCATTGGCGTCAAATGCGTAAAATATTTCTTTGCCACCTCTTGAATTCCAGGACAGAACATTCATTTTCCACCATGAAAGGGAGTTTGAGGTTGGCCAGTTGATTGATTATTTATCAGCAGCCTCGCCAAATTCAGTTAATCTTGATGAGAAAATGTTTGATTTGGTTGGTGGAGTTGGTACAGTTGCATTTGGTAAAAGCTATAGAGGGAAAGGATTCGATGGCCGGGAAGTAAAAGATATTCTTGATGAAGATATGGATATGGCGAATAGTTTTTTCCGCCGAGGACTTCTTTCCATTCTTTGGGCGGATTATAGATTCTGTAAGTGGACACCGAGTGAATGTGGATAGATGCTTTCAGAAACTTGATTCCTACTTACAAATGGTGCTTGACGAACATATGAATCAAGAAATGAGAAATGGAAAAGATGAAGATCTTGTTGATGTTTTGATTGGATTGTCAAAAGAACATACTGGAGTTTATATAAGCAAAGACATCAAGGGCATTCTCACGGTAAAATCGTCCCCGTTCACTAACACGTTTGGTAGGGAATTATGGATAGTACTGGACATGTGATTTCCAAGTTCTATCTAATAATGCATACCAAACATGCTCGAAAAAATATATATAACTTTGTGTTTTCTGTTGACATTCTTCTTTATTTAGCCCATTTAACATGGTTATGAACGTATAAATTGATGCTTTACTTTTTATTTTCAGTACACACTTCTAGGGGGCGTAGATACTAGTGCAATCACCTTGGTGTGGGCAATGTCTGAGCTTGTCAAAAATACTAGAGTAACGCAGAAAGTTCAAATAGAAATCAGAGGCAGCGTTGGAATGCAAGAAAGAGTGGATTCAGATGATCTGAAAAAGTTGACATACTTGAAATTGGTGGTGAAGGAAACCCTAAGGATGCATCCACCAGTACCTCTTTTACTCCCACGCCAAAGCATGCAACACAGCAAAATAAGAAATGGCAATATTGTTTATGATATTTATCCCAATACAAGGGTGTTGTTGATCAATGATTGGCGAATAGGGAGGGATCCAAGTAGTTGGAAAAGCCCTAACGAATTTCTCCCCGAGAGATTCGAGAAGAGGGAGATTGATTTTAGAGGGCAACATTTTGAGTTACTGCCATTTGGGGCTGGCAGGAGATTGTGCCCAGGAATAAGCACTTCCATTGCCACTAGGTTTGATTGGCAACTGGCAAGTACCTAGTGGGGTGAAGGTGGACTCGGAAGAAGAAGGTGGAGGTACTGTCCACAATAGAACAAGCCTTACTCTTATGCCTATTAAGCATGCTTGGCAATAGAAGTTTGTTTTGGATCTTTGAATGTGTTTCTAGATGTCTCCTAGTGAATGTGTTTCAAATTTTTTTTAACTCTCAAGTCGATAAAGTTTCATATTGGTTCCAATCTAGTCACTCTGGTGAGGTTAATGTCAAATTTTGTGTACAAACTCATACACCACTATTTATAAAGGGGACACTAATACTATTATCATGAAAGTCTTGGTGTCATGCACAGAGATTGCTCCTCTCTCCATACGGCACGAGAAGATCATCAACATCTAGACGCATGGCTTTAATTACTCAAGAGTGTATTAATGGTGTCATTATATGCAGGTATTGTCGAGTATCCTACTCATTATATGAGTAGAATGCTTCCTGGGGCACAAAACCTTAAGGACCAAACTTACGATTCGTGAGATTTGGTATTTGAGCAGGACCGCTTAAATGCATGTTGTTGGTTGGGAAAGATCATCCGTGCATTCTTGAGAAAAAGATTTTAGGCCATAAATCGAGTCTGCAAACAAATGGAACTGATAAAGCAAGCTTTGGGGACGATGAATGCGAAGGGCAAGTTGTGTGAATAGGCCTATATACATTTCAGTTTGTTTCGTGGAGTGCATATTGTAGAGCACAATGATGGAGATTGTGTTGGTGGTTTAACACACGTAGTGGCGCTACGACACAGGCTGTCCATCTAAGGAACTAATGCATGAGCTGAAACACCTGACACGGCCAGGACACGGTGCATGGAAGTGGCTGAAAAAACCTTGAGATACCCGACACGGCATGCACACGATCCTG
>CAIGRQ010250751.1:0-10159 GCA_903798375.1 Fraxinus sp. D2006-0159 | reverse complement strand
TTTTTTTTTTTTTTTTCTTTGTGGGGCTTTTATTGTGATGATTCGCTTTCCAAACGTAAATAGGCTTCCATGCATGTATGTTTATTAAATAGCTTAGAAGATGATTTTTCAAAAAATAAGTAGACACACTTGTAAGCTCATAATTTAAAGTTTTAATTTGTAATGCACTTGTAAAAAATATGGAGAGTTTCATTTATACGTATGTTTATTTTCCTTAACGATAAATAGTTGTCAACCATGAGGGATTACATGAATGAAAAAGAAATTCAATATGTGCGTACTTGAGGGTGTTTGGTGTAGATTAAATTGTAGATTAAAATCAGATTTTTAGAAAGATTATAATAGAAGTTTTTGAAATGTGTGATTGAAAAGATGTGAGACCCATAAAAAATGTGATGAATATTGATTGTTTGACTTCGATTTAGACTAAAATCAAATTTTAATCCGGCCCAAATAGGTCCTTAAAATATCTATGAATTTAAAAATATAATATTTGTTGGTTTTTGCAAAAATACCAAATATTTGATATTAATCAACAAGCTCGTTAATTCAAAATTGAATATCAAGATTAGATCAAAACAATTGAAAAAAAAAAAATTATAAACAACCTAGAAACGACAAAATATGTAATGATAGTTTAAATAGGAAACCTCAAAAGAAAAACCTAATCTTGCAAAAGGTCTAATTTATGATAATTAACTTAAAAATTGAAGTGTATAAAATAAAATAAATCAAGCTATAATAAATTTAAAAACCCATCAATGGCACCTCTACATCCATTATTATACAATTGTGGCAAAGTTTGGAAAAAAGTTACTTGTACAACATATTTTAAAGGCTAGTCAAGTTGTTTTTGTCACGTTTAATAAAAAAAACGTATTTCACACCATTTATAGTATGTCATGCGATTTTTTATCTTTGATAATCATACTAATTATAGAACTAATTAAAAAATACCAATACACTGGAACCATTATCAAAAGCTAATTTCTTCCAGATATGACTATGAGATTATTAAATGGATGAAATGATTA
The DNA here is from genome assembly GCA_903798375.1 of Fraxinus sp. D2006-0159. Classification (NCBI taxonomy): domain Eukaryota; kingdom Viridiplantae; phylum Streptophyta; class Magnoliopsida; order Lamiales; family Oleaceae; genus Fraxinus; species Fraxinus sp. D2006-0159. Next base: position 9,125 of record CAIGRQ010250751.1, on the reverse strand, counting down.
TTCTTGTCTTAATCAAAGGTAATTGAAAAAAAAGATTAAAGGAGATTATTACAACCTAAAAGAGAAGGACAGTTGGATTAACTTTTTCTTAATAATGCTAAGCAGCTGTATGGAGGATTTTAGACCAATTAGATGATAGATTAAAAGAAACTAATTATGTGAAGGAAGCTAATCCACGTAGCAGTAGTAGTAGTAGACGACATAGTTTAACAATTTTCTCTTTGATTCTTGATACTGTTCTTGATTGATTGCTCAATTATTATTGATGGATAATTAATATATCAATTCAGGCAGTACCAACTAGGTTAATAATTCTTCCTTTGACATATAGCTATGTTAATATTTTAATTAAGTGCTTCAGATTTGTTATAATTGATTCAATGCAGACTCTTCCACAGAAAAGTTGTCCTCATATCCATTTACAGTTCAAGACGACCAACTTTGGTGTTCCATAGAAAAATGCATTTTTTTAACAGTTTTTCATTGGATAAGAAAAACCCTGAATCCATTTTTATCAATCCCAAGAGAAAAAGAAATAAAAAATGTATCTTAACAATTTTAATTTTTAACCCTAATTTCATATGCCATTATTAATTCGAACAAGCTTCAGAGTCCAATATATTTTACTTTCTTGTAGGTAAAGATGAGTTTGGTTTTCACAAGAAAAAGTTCATGTTTCACACTTTACTTTGACAGGTAGAAAAAAGAGACTGCCTATAAATCAAGGGGTATGCCCTTTTGACTTTTTACATTAAAATGTTTAGACATCACAAATTCACAATGATCATATACTACAAATGACATCATATTTGAAATAACGTTTTAATCCCAGCTCGTTAAAATATTGTAATGGGCGTTCAGACAAATCATACTTTTACTTAAGTTATAGTGGAAGTATACCTTCTTCTCTCCCCTCATTTCATGACCCAAACATTGCCCAAAGTTTTTTTCATAATTTGCATTAAATCATTGAGTTTCTTGAAGAATGTTTCTTCCCCCTTTTATCTTTGCAAAATGTTGGTTCGGGTTCAATCAAAAAACAAAAAGGTTCATTTTTTCCAGTCAAATAATTCTATTTTTCTATATAAAAAATGTCAACTTTATAGCAGAAGTTGTCGTATTACTTGGTTTTCCTGTACGTGAGACTGGCAAAGATATATTATAATGTTGTAATTGAACATCAAGAATCATTAGAGGCATTGAAAGTATGTTAATTTATTTCATCATCTTTCTGTCAAAACAGTGCTTCAAGAAATTAATGAGTTACAGTACGTTTTCTGTGCATTACTGTAAATCATGTACATAAATAGGTTATCATTTACTGATGCAAATGAAATGAATTAAACCCAAAAAAAAAAATTAAAAAAAAAACTATTAATTGTGTTCTACAGACTATAATTGAAGCTTACGATATCTATTTACTTTGATTTGGGCCTAAATCATAAAACTAATCTTATTAGTTTATAACTAAACTGATCAGTCTGCATGGGAAATAGGCAAGAAAGAGAGAATGATATATTGAGTGACAACTGACAAATGAACGTGGCTACCTGAGGTCTGAAAGTCTGAGCGTTGGTCTTTGCTGGAAACGTCCAATCTCTGGAGAAAAGGTTTTCTTCTGCCTTCAATACCGTGGCCCCTCCACTTTTGTAGCGCGATACTCCCGGGCGTATTAACAGGAGTAGGCCCCGTTTCACTGCCCCAAAACTCACGCCACCCACATCTCTCTCTCTCTCTCTCTCACTCACACACACACACAGTTTAAATGTTGATTGAAATTTTGTCCCAAGTTAAACCTAATTAATGATTAATCAAAGAAAAAATCTGGGTTGCAGTTTTGAGTCATTGAACTTTAAATATGAGGTTTTGGATTTTCAAGTATAATTAAATCAGTGAATCTAAGTCTCGCACGTTGCTTTCACTTGATTTAGAAATAACATAGTTCTAACTAAGCAGCAGTTTTTTTTTTTTTTGACATCAATCTGTACTATCCAGAAAGAAAACTTCTTCCTCTTGTGCCGTGCGTAGCTTCAACCACGGAGTGCTTACCAGAAACTATTTTATCTATGAAAAGTCCTTACATTTGATTGACGGAAAATTGTAATCCTCTTTTCTTCACAGTCTATGTATAAGCCACATTTCAAGAGGTCCTATGTTGATCATTGTTCGATCCTTTATCTTATATGCATTTTTTATTTAATTGGGTGGGATATTCAAGACATGAAGCTACATAGTGATTAGATCATGTCAAAATCGTCAAACTATTTACATAGACAATTTCTGTGACATAGGAATTCAAATTCCCTGATTAGAAAGGTTGCGGACCCAAAACTTCATTCCCGAAAATTAGGATCCAAAGCCAGCTACTTGAGAAGTTGGAGAGCAACGTTTTAAAGATACTCTTATGCACTTGTGGATTCAAGAAGTTTAAATCAAAACATGTTTCTTTTTGGGTTTAGGATTTTGTAATTCTGCATGAAAGAAACTTAGGACTCTGAGTACACAAAACAATGAGGTGTTCGCCGCCAGCTATAATACAATACAAAAGCCCACACAAGACATATCATCCAGCATTTTATGTCATTCTTGTCTCTCATTAAAGCATGAACACACTGCAGAAACACGCAGTCTCTCTCTTGGCAAATGGCAATACATAATGGCTCTGTGTATCTTTCTGTGTGCATGTGGTTTTTCTGAAACATGGGTTTATCATAAACAGTAGATGACCCACTCTAAACCAGTTTTATCACTGACATCTTCACTGTTTACCGTTGAAATTTTGTACGATTAAGCAGGAGCAGTGCTACATCTATTCTTAAACAAATCCCTTTGCAAGCGATGGCAGATGTCACGTCACAACTTACATTTCCCGTAGATCAACTTTTCAAATGTATTCAACTTAGAAAATAAGAAGAAATTATCATATCCTTTGTTTATTTTTTCAGTAATTTTTCATTGAAAAATGATATGGGTATATGGGTACAATTATATACCCATAGGACATCCCTTTTTCATTTTACGTAATAGTGAATAATGTTATCTGTGTGTTTGAGTCACATTATTTTGGAAGAATGCAAGGGTGGATGCAGAACATAAAAGTTAGGGAGGCACAATCGAACTTGCAAGGAAGTTGGAAGATATTTTACACTTGAAAATTTGCGTAAAAAAAACCATATCTCATGTAATTTTGCATCAGAAAATTTTCATGTGATATGACTTTTTTGGATGTAAAATTTTGAATTTTTTTGATGTCATATTCCAAATAAAGTTTCCTAATAAAATGATGAACATTACATTGAAAAATTTGTATCGCAAAAATAGTAAATGTTAATGAAATAATTGATTTTTTTTTTTTTAAAATGCGAGTTGAACGTTTTTCTTTAAAACTCACGTTTAACATATTTTTAACTATTTTCGATATCTATTTAGACTATTCGATATCCTCATAATATAGTTCTTGAAAAAAGATTTGAGATGACATAAGCAATTTGTAGATTTGATTAGCGTACAATCGTCGGAAAATTTTTTAAATTAGCATGTTATCGAAATTCAAATTTATTGTGATTTTGCCCCTGTTTGGTGGAAATTAAAATCAAATTTTTAGTAAATTTTGATAAAAGTTAAAAAAGTTATGAATTCCATGAAATATATTATTAAAATTAATTGTTANTTGAGATGACATAAGCAATTTGTAGATTTGATTAGCGTACAATCGTCGGAAAATTTTTTAAATTAGCATGTTATCGAAATTCAAATTTATTGTAATTTTGCCCCCATTTGGTGGAAATTAAATTCAAATTTTAGTAAATTTTGATAAAACTTAAAAAGTTATGGATTCCATGAATTATGTTACTAAAATTAATTATTAACTTTGATTTAGATTGAAATTTAGATTTCAATCGATACTAAACACGAATTTTAAAAAAACACTCAAAAGTTGGGGGGGCACGTGCCCCCAGGACCCACCCTGGGTCCGCCCATGGAAGAATGTGTTTTGAAATAGTAGATTGATGGAGAATGTGTAGTTGAAAAAGAATGAAAAATTATTGATGTGATAAAAAATATGATTTTATTAAAAAATANGAGATGTTTAAATCTGGAGTAATTATGCTTATAATTTTTAGTAAAATACCAAATATATCTAGGGTGTGTTTGAGCCACATTATTTTAGAAGAATGTATTATGGAATAGTAGATTGATGGAGAATGTGTGGTTGAAAAAGAATGAAAAATTATTGATGTGATAAAAAATATTATTTTATTGAAAAATGTGTGATTAAAAATAAGTAGAAAAATGAGAATGAAAATTTTAATGTATACCAAACATGGTCTACATGTATATCTTGTATGACAATTTGGCTGACATCCCCTATGGAGAGAATTTGTGTGGAGATGTGAAAAATGTTGCCATGTTGAAGTGATTAAAATTATAATTTATTTTTTCTCTCTTTTTATTAATCAAAATCTCTGACAAAATAATATTATACGCAAATTTAAATTGTTCTATTTTTTTTAACCACATATTTTTCAAAAAATTATTATTCTAATATACATTTTCTCGAAAAAGGTGGCACATTCGATTAAGGAGTGAATTGTCCAAATAATTACTGAACTTTATGTCATGCTTCTAAGAGGTCACTGAACTTTCAAAATCACTCAAATTATCATTGAACTTTGTTAAAAGAATTGTAGCTTCTCATATTCTTCTTTTAATTCCTCCAATTATCTATAACCAAAATATTGGTTTTTTCCATTACTACTTAAATATAATTTTTTTTTACTATATTCACTATGCTTTTTTAAAAAAAATAAATATTGAGACTTAATCATATATTAATTTTTTTCCAGTTTAAAATAACTATAGTAAATACATTATCTTAGAAAATATTTGATAAATATTGTTAAACAAAAAAGTTTACAATACTACCAAGGATGATAATAATGATATAAAAGTGCATGACTATAATCAATGCCTATTTTAGTAATTGAATACATACACAACAATAAATTCTTTTTATTTCCAGAAACGTTAAAATGATTTTGAAAAGACTTAATTATTATTCCTATAGCTTAGCATATCAAAAGATAATTTTCTAAAGATCTCAGCAATATATAATCAAGCCTTAATTCAATTGATGATACTAAGCATTTATTAAAAATATAGATTTCTCAAATTTTACAAAAAATAACAAAACTAGGTATATTTTCAAATTATAAAGTAGAAAGTCCGCATCGAGTGATTTCATCAACTTGGTTGAGCATCTTTGGTCCAATGTTATCGGCTATTTCCATGTTCAAAATCATAGTTATTGAGTTGTAATTAAAGTCAAAAGAGTTTGAGGTTATTAATATAGGTTTTGAAGAAGTCAAAGACGACAAAGATGGAATTAGAAGAAAGAGTCATCGCAAAATTGCTCGTTGGAAGCGCGCAGGGAGCTCGAGAGTACACGAGATCACTCGCTACCCGCAAGGATGCCACTCGAGTAGTGGGTTCATCCGGACAGAATCCTATTCGTATTTTTAACATATTTAACTAACCTATTCAATCTCAAATACTTAATATTATAAATATCCAAGCATAGTCCGTCCCAAAAGGTGGTTGAATCATTATTTCATACAAGAGAACATCATTTGAAGATCATAAACACATACACATTCCATAAATCTCTTTATTCAACCACAAGATCAAAACACGGACTATCAAAATATCAAACACCAAAAATCATTTCACTAATAAGTCTTTAGAGTTCTGAAATTGGGAAGAGGCAGTGGAGTTTCAGTTATTTCAGAACGAGTTTGTTCTTGGTGATCCACGTAAAGGGAAAAGAAGTCCCGAGTTGCTAGAAAGTGCAGGTTGCATAATTGAAAAGGTTTTTCGGTAATTTACCGATTGGGTGATCAAAGTCTACTAAAATTTAGTTGTATCCGAACCAATTATAAGTTATCTTTTCTAGTGGATCGTTTTGATAAGGTTTGTCTGGAGGTTTTTGATCCATGCGAAAAGTTCTTCAAAGGGTTTTCATTTGTTACTAAATTTGGTGTTCTTTACTTTTAATACTTTTGATTTATATTGCATGATTGACACTTGGAGTTTAATTTGATATTAAACTATATCACTTAGAAATAAAAATAAGTGACTTGTTGCTCTTTATTGGTTGATTATTTTTATTCCGCATTATATACATCTAGGTATTGTTGAGTCTAAACGTCGGCTCTATATTTTCGATAAGTACCAAAGCTTAATTGTAATTCGTGATCCAATTTTGTCTTGATGAGTTAATCACTTTTCGTTCTTCCTTATTTTGACTGTAATAATTATACCTACTAAAAGGTTCGAATGAGAGAATTTTTGAAATCAATTGATGAACGGATTTGGGTTAGTGCAGAGAAAGGTTGGACTGTCCTATCTACATATGTTGCTGATGTGGACTAAAGATGAATTAATTGAGTGTGGTTGGAATAATATAAGTGTCCATTCCATAATTATGTCTATCTCCCCAGAAGAGTATAAGCATGTGTCTATGCATGAGACTGATAAAAAGTATGGGATAATCTAGAAATTACGTATGATGGAACTAAGATCATGAAAAACTCTAAAAAGAAGATGTTAACCACTAGGTTTGAAGAAATTAAGATGAAAGATGATGATTCCATTGATGAATTCTATGCTCAATTGAATTATATTATCAATTCTAATTTCAACATGGGTGAGCAAATTCGTAAGACTTTAAAGATTGTGGATATTGATGAGATCTCTACCTGAAAAGTTTAGACTTTATAGATATCGAGGAAAGTAAAGGCTTAGATGCTATTAAGATAAAAGAACTTATAAGATCCCTTCAAATAAATGAACTCAGCCTACCCCAGTCTAAGAAAAATAAGTCTTCAAGCTTAAACATTGTTAAGGTATAAATGAGTGATCAGACTGATGATGACACCCTAAACGATGAGGAGATTGCCTACCTTGATAGGGAATTTAAGAAATTCTTTAGGAATAATAGAAGACCTTCTGGAAAGTATGAGCGTGACTCTAGTAATTATAGGAAAGATAAAAGAGAAAAGAATAATAGTATAGATGCTAAGAAGAGGTCTCAATCTTTGATCTTTGAGGTGTCATGAGTGTTGGGGTTTTGGACATATTAGAGCCGAGTGTTCAAGTTATAAGAAAACCTTAGGAAAGGCTATAAACACCACTATGACAAGTTTAGCTCAGATAATCAAAGTGAGAACTCGAATCCTGATGAGGGAGGTAATTATATGTCAATCACTTCTTTGGTTAAGAGTGAATCGTAGAGAATAGTGAGACACTTGAGGACATAGAGCAATCTGACTCTTCAAAGGAAGAATAGGAAGATGATTGGGATATACAAGCCTTCAACCAACTGTATGTAAAGAGACTTAAGTTGAAGAAGGTTGATAGCTTTGCCTTTAAAAAATAACATGAACTGGAATTAGAAAATGAGAGCATAAAAGTCAAACTCGAGGAGTCAACTAAGAGATTAAATGAGTTGAGAGTTGAGAAAGAGTCCTTAGAAATTATGGTAAAGACACTTATGAGTGATTGTGGGAAATCTAGTGTCCAACTTCAATCTTTTCTAGTGGATCTAAGAAGTTTGACATTTAAGGTTTGAATAAACAAGTTGAGAATATGAGAAGTTTTAGGCTTTAATGAAATAAATTCTCATACCACTTTCTCTTCTAAAAACATCTCTATCAGGTCTAAAATGTAGGAGCTCTAGGACAAAAATCATTTGTGCTACATAGATTTTTTCAGCCTAATGTTCAAAACTTGAGACCTAGTGTTACTCCTAAATTCATTCCCACTCGTCACAATTTGGTGAGTTAGATCACATTAGACATAGGTGCTGTAAACCCTTAGTTAGGTGTTACAAACAAGATCTTACTACCTATGTTAGATTCTTAACTAACCAAGTGAGTCATTTGACTAATATGATGAGTTATTTAACTAAGATTACATATTCTTCTAAGAAGATTTAGGCAAAAAAAAAAAAAAAGTGAACTCTCTAATCAAAGTGGTGTTATAAATTACAACGTTGCTTGTTTTGATCTTAAAGATAAGAACATTTGTGTTCCTCATTGATTAGATTTTCAGGCGCATGTATGTGCATTGTCCATGTAATCTATATATTCATGCACGCATTCAATTTTTTTTGTTATCTCATTTTTTTGTTATCCTTTTAAAATGAAAAATAAAAATTAGAAAAGATGATAAAAAATTGACAGAGGAAAAAAAATGATTTTCGATATTATAACAATTTTAAATTGTATTGGATTCGTTATTTTATATCAAGTACTAGGTTTCTTTATGTATCATGTGCACTGCACACATTATGCTCTTGTTAGTGAGTCTTAATTACATGTGTGAGATTTGGGATGTTGGTCAACAGTGTGGTGAGGAATATGGATTGACATTTAATTAGTTGACCTTAACTTTTTATATTCCCCTAAAAGAAATAGATTATTGAGTTTCAAAATATTTGAATTACATGTCAATAGAAAACAATGAGTTACATCTTATACTTTTCTTCGTAACTTTTATGACTTGAATAATTAAGCTTACTCGATATCATAAAATCTGGTATCCTATAATCATCTGATTTGGGAGTTATCGACCTAAACTCGTTATATGAGTCATTTAGTAAGCTTAATAAAGAAAATTCTCCACATAAGATAGAAAATATTATATATGCTCACAGATAGGGGGAGAAATAAAATTGTACACTAATTAATATGGATTTTTTTATTAAAAAATTCTAGTAGCACTGAGTTTGACTTTCATACTTTGAGAAATATATTCATTCATCAATGATTTCTTTGAATGTCATTTCTCACTAATTTAAGGTTTCGAGTCTTACAGGAGACTAGTAGCACTTTTCACACGTGTTGCTTATACAACTTACTCCATATATGTTTAAAATGAGTTATGTGGGAAACGTTCACTATTTATGAATTATGAATGTGTATGAAAGAAAATAACTGTTCATGTGATTTGAGCTTTTACTACTTGATTTTATATCCATGAAAAAGAGTAATGTCAAAAAGAAATTTTTTTTCTCCATCAAATGTTTTGTATATTTTTCTCTCAATCATATATATATATATATA
>CAIGRQ010250747.1:0-10262 GCA_903798375.1 Fraxinus sp. D2006-0159 | reverse complement strand
AGTTGACCGCTTTTTTACTCAAATGCCCTGAAGCGGAGCGTTTTCTCCACGCTACACGCTATAGCGCACTATAGCGGCGCTATAGCGCGCTATTTAGAACACGGGTTCTAAACCAATTACCGAATAATAATCAAATCTAAATAATTTTTTAAATTTTTATAATTAATTAAATCATTTTAATTAAACAAACAAATTAGCAAATTAATTAAACAAACCAGCCAAGTCCGACCAAATTAATTTTTTGTTAGCCCAACATTTGGATCTTATCATTCTCCTTTCTGTTCCAATTTCATTTAGTAAACAGCGTCCACTCCCGTACAAACCCAATTCATTTGATAATTTTAAAACTTACATCCCCATTTCTAAATCGGTTTTGAAGCTCCTTCATGTCACCGGCTGCGGTAGCTACTGATTAAGAGGGTGTTTGGTAGAGATTAAAATCGGATTAAAATTGAAAAACTAGCCGTTATTATTGATTTTTTAAACGAGTGAGACTCAATAACGACTAATTATCAATTTTAATTGGATTCTGAACTATACCGAACATGCCCTAAATCAAATAGTTGGTGAGTATTACCAATACTTAAAAATATTTTATTTTTATAACTTTTAGTTTATATTTCATTTTCTTTATGTGGGCTGTTTGAAGCAAATGAATTATTGATATGGATTACCGATGTTTTAATATTAGTATCTACATTTTGGTATTTGTATACATTGAATTAATCTTATTGGACAGTTTGTTATTTATATGTTTTTAAATTGGGCTATGTTAATCTGTAAAAGTTAGGAATGAATATGTCATTGGTTGTCTTTATGTAGTGTTTCTATAAATGTTAAAAAATTTAATTATGGTACGAAATCGAACTGAATCCGAACGGTTCCATAATTATATTTGGACCCGACGGTTCAACTTATTAAATACCCGAAAATTTTAGATCGGTTCGGACCGAATCGAACCGACCCATGTCCAGCCCTACTCGTGGGGTCCGCCTAACCGGGTAAATTGGACTGGAAAGGGGCGAGTGTTATTACTCCGAAGTGGGTAAGAGACAGGTACGAGAAATATAATCTCCACCCCCGTTACCCGTACCGTTTAAAGTTAATTTCAAATTTAAATTTTTTATCGAACAAAAACAATAAATTTATCATCATTTTTAAAGGGAACATACATTGTTTTTTAACAAATTAGTAAAAAAAAGTAATAATATTTACTAACTAAAGACATTTAAAAAATAAAAAATGGGGTGATAAATGGGGTAGGGACGTTCCCTGATCCCGTCCCATCCCGCTTTCACCGGGTACGGGAATGAAGTAATGTAGCAAAAATATCCGACGGGACGGAGGTGAAAATGGTCTATCAACCTCATACCTGCCCCGTTACCATCTTTATTTCTTGATATAAAATGGTATATTTCTTGGTGAAAATGGTATATTTCTTCGACGAAACATAGAATTTTTCTTGAACCCGTTTGCATTCAGTTTGACTCTTAAATCTTTTACATTTTTGGATCAATAATTGGCTTGATTTTTAAAATGTGGTCTTGTGTGAGCATATTATAATTATCAACAAAAGAAACAAGCAACTCCAAATTAAATTAATAAATTTTATTAATTGCATGACTTTTAGTGCTCACTAAATAATGTTCCCTCACACTAGTACTGGAAGATTGGACCCTTCTTGAATGGTTAAGCGGTTAAGCCATACTCGATTCGATCTATTTCTTCATTTCCCTAAAATTATGCGTCTATAATGATAAGGATAAAATTTAAATCACAACTTACAAATTGGTTTGCCAGCAAATGATGTGACAGATTTGATTGGATCAAAATCTCAACAACTAAAAAAAATCCTCCATTTCATCATCATTCTATAAAAAATTATGTAAATAGTGATATATATCAAACATTTTTCTAAGGACATTTATTACTGCGCCGACTCTCACTGTTGTCAATAGAGGCAATTGTCGGTTCTAATTTGACTATTGTTATTTATATGTCATATCAAATTATTCATAAAATTGTCGTTGTAGCTGTTTCTTAATAATGGTTAATCTTGTTATATCATAATACACATGTATAATATAAAGTTAGTACTATGTTTTGAATTATATAAAAACAATACAACCTATTCTTTTGATTTAAAATTTCTTGATTGGAAATTTAGTGAATTTCAAAAGTCCTTGTATTTGATGTCCCCAATACAAGTTTTAACGGATTATCTTAAAATTTATTAAAATCAAGGTATCAATGGTGGATTTATAAGATTTCATTAGTAAATGAATTTTCAAGAGATTTAGATGGATTTACAGCTAAAAAAGACATAATAAATTCTTAAGAAATTTCGTACTTTTTGAGATTCTTACAAATTCTGTAAAAATCTATTCAATTCAAGAAATTTATTAAAATCTCATTAAAATCCTAGCCAAACATGCTCTTCGAGTCTGTCTTGCTCTCGCTTAACTGCTAACTGACCGACACAAGATGCTCAGAATGGTTATAAAAAGGACAAGAAATCTTACGAGAGAGAGAGAGAGAGAGAGAGAAAAATGGCTCTAGTTTCAGTCCCCCATTTCATTATTTTCCCTTTCATGTCTCAAGGTCACACCATCCCTCTTCTCTATCTCGGCCGTCTCCTCAGGCAGCGTTCTATTGCCGTCACAATTTTCACCACCACCGGAAACTCACCATGTATCCGGGCTATTCTCCAAGACGCTGATATTAAACTTTTTGAACTCCCATTTCCACAAGAAATAGATGGGGTACCTCCTGGTGTTGAAAACACTGAAAAATTGCCATCCATGGCTTGTTTTCTCCCTTTTGCTATTGCTACAAAAAATATGCAGCATGATTTTGAAAAAGCCATTCAAAATCTTCCGCATGTTTCCTGCATAATATCTGATACATTTCTTGGCTGGACTCAAGAATCTGCTGAAAAACTCGGGATTCCCAGGCTGGTTTTTTCTGGCATGGGAATTTTTTCCACTACCGTGTTTCAAATAATGATAAATGATAGGCCACATGCCGGAGCAGTTTCGCCAGATAGTCCCTTTCTGATTCCTGATTTTCCCAAGTTGAAGTTGACAAGAAATGACTTTGCTCCACCTTTGTGTGAGATTGAACCCACTGGTGAATGGGTGGATTTCATGGGGGAGCAAATCCTTGCCAAGGTGAAAAGTCATGGCTTAATTGTCAACAGTTTTTATGAGCTAGAATCAAGCTATGTTGATTATTGGAATCAAAAAATGGGGCCAAAAGCTTGGTGTGTTGGGCCACTCTGTGTAGCTAAGCTAGTGCCACCTTCTATGGCTGCCATGGAGAAGCCACTGCATATTCAATGGCTAGACAATAAATCTGCAAAAGGAGAAAAAGTTTTATACGTTTCATTCGGGACACAGGCAGAAGTTTCAGAACAACAATTACATGAAATTGCCAAGGGTTTAGAGATATCCCAGGTGAGTTTTCTGTGGGCTTTCAGGTCAAAAGGTCTGGAATATTTACAGGGTTTTGAAAAGAGATGGTTGATAGTTAAAGAATTGATTGATCAAATGGAAATCCTAAATCACAATGCAGTAAAAGGGTTTTTAAGTCACTGTGGATGGAATTCAGTGATGGAAAGTTTATCTGCTAATGTGCCAATTTTAGCATTTCCAATGATGGCGGAGCAACACCTGAATGCAAGACTGGTGGCTGAGGAAATCGGCGTAGGGATGAGACTTATGCCGTCAAATGGGTCTGTCCGGGGGTTCGTGGCTGCGGAGGAGGTGAAGCAAATGGTGAAAGAGTTAATGGAAGGGGAAAGGGGTAAAGCAGTGAGGCGGAAGGTGGAGGAAATGAGTGACGCTGCAAGCGCCGCAACCAAAAACGGCGGTTCTTCTTGGCACACTTTGAATGTCCTTATCGATGACGTTTGTGGAAAAACATCTTCACAATCTTCCTCTCATTTACCTAAAAATGATGAATTTTTGTGTTGCCAAGAGGGGCAAGAGTTCGTTGCTATTCATACTAGTTAAAGTAATTAATCGTATCGAACTAGACAACATAACAACAATGTTCCTTTTATATAATTTAGTTTATGCAATGTTATCCGAGACTCGAATGTTCCTTTGTAATAAGGTCGAGTATGTAGTCCTCTTATAAGTACTTTGAATATCTTTATTTATTAGAGATTGTATGTTCGATCAATTCTTAGAGTAATTATATTTAACAAGTAATGCATATAATTGTTACTACGTCCCTATTTATTCAGCTTTGTTGAGATTATAAGTTGAGAGTTTCATAAAATATACAATCATGCTTGTTGTAGTTTGATCATAATTCTAATGGGTATTGGAATCTAAATTGGAGTGTTCTTGAAGAGATTAAAATTATGGATCGAAGGAAAAAGTCGCCGCATTTTCGCTAGCTTGGCGCTAGCTGGACGCTCGAGCGAGCCCAGTAGAAATAACCCAACGCTCGCTTGCGCTGCCCTGTTGCTCGAGCGACGGGGCTATAGCTACAGGATTGTCAGGCTCAGGCCTGTTTTCATTTTATGACGCGGTTTTGAACTCATATTCTTCTACAACTTGTTCTCTAGGGTTGATGTATATATATGGCACAACTTGTATAGCAAAACAGAAAAGAACATAATAGAGAGAAAATTATACAATATCTTGAGGTCTTTAGATTTCAATTGAATGCATTGAGATCTTGTAAATACAACTTCTATTGAGTATAGTGGATTTCTCCTACTTTGTCTGTGGTTTTTTCCCATATTGCATTGTCACGTAAATTTTGATGTTTATTTTCTTGTTTATTTCATTATTGTCATTACAACTCAATCCAAAACATACATAACAAGTGGTATCAGAGCGAGGTTGATTGTTCTGCATGACGACAATGAAGTATGATATCTCATTGTTGGATAGAAACACGAGATTTACCTTATGGCAAGTAAATATGCGAGCGGTTCTAGCGCAGATGGATTTGGAGGAAGCCTTGTTTGGCATTAATAGGATGCCTGCTACCTGGACGTAGGATGAAAAGCAGGGTAGGGATTGAAAAGAATTTCAAATTCATCTACATCCTTCAAATCAAATTCTTCAGGATACTCTAAAAGAGAGAAGTGTCACTGCGTTGTGATTGAAGTTGAAGCAATTTTGCATGACAAAGAGTTTGACCACAAGCTAAACTTGAAACAACGCTTGTATTCTTACTGTATTTCTGAAAGTGTCATTGGATGATCACTTAACTATGTTCAAAGAAATCATGACCGATTTGGAGATATTGAAAGTTAAGTATGACGAGGAGGACTTGGTGTTGATGTTGTTGTGTTCTCTGCTATCACCATATGTGGCTTTTAGAGATACTATTCTCTATAGTTGGGATACTCTCACCGTTGAAGAGATCTATGATGATTTACTATCTAAAGAGAAGATGAGGCATCTTNCTTAACTATGTTCAAAGAAATCATGACCGATTTGGAGATATTGAAAGTTAAGTATGACGAGGAGGACTTGGTGTTGATGTTGTTGTGTTCTCTGCTATCACCATATGTGGCTTTTAGAGATACTATTCTCTATAGTTGGGATACTCTCACCGTTGAAGAGATCTATGATGATTTACTATCTAAAGAGAAGATGAGGCATCTTGCTGGCGGATTTGGGAATCATGCTAAAGGCTTAGTTCTGTGTGGGATAAATCAAGATTAGAATCTTGACAGAAATATGAGGGAAAAATCAAAATTTAGACATACTAAGAAGACATGTCACTATTGTAAGAAGAAGGGGCATATTAGAGTTGATTGCTATGCCTTAGAGAAAAGAAATAAAGTGGTTGGTGCTAATGAGAAAGGGAAGCAACCTGTTAATTCAGCTGAGGCAAATGTTGTGGAAAATAGGTAAAGTGAAGGAGAGCTTCTTGTGATTCTGACATGGATTCCAAACCACATGAGGAATAGGTTCTTGACTAGGCTTATACTTTTCATATGTGTCCCAACAGGGACTGATTTTCAACATATGAAAGAGTTTTGAGATGTACAGTTATTATGGGAAACAACACGCCTTGCAAAATTGTCGGAGTTGATATAGTCAGAATTAGAATGTTCCATGAGGCTATCAGTACACTTATAGATGTAATGCATGTTCCAGAATTGAAACGAAATCTCATATCTTTGAATGCACTTGACTCAAAGGGTTTAGATACACTGGTGAAGGTAGAGTTTTGAAGGTGAGCTGGGGTGCTTTTGTTGTCTGAAGGGGCATAAAAGCTCTACACAATTGTATATTTTGTGTGATTCTACAGTAATAGGAGATGCAACAATTTATAGTTCTTCTTTGACAGATGATGAAATTACGAAACTTTGGCATATGAGGCTCGGGCATATAGGTGAGAATAGCATGCCATGGCTTAGTAGAATGGGACTTCTTGATGAGAAGAAGACTAACAAAATAATTTTTTTTAGCATTATGTTTTTGGGAAATAGAAAAGAGTCAGATTCAAAAAAGGAAGACACAACACGAAGGGAACACTTGAATATATCCATTCAGATCTTTGGGGATCGGAAATGATACTATCAAAAGGAGGTTATTATTACTTCTTGGCAGTGATTGATGATTTCTCTAGAGAAGTGTGGATTTTCTTCTTGAAGCAGAAAATTGATGTGTTTGAGATCTTCAAGGAATGAAAAACATTGGTAGGAAAGCAGATGAAGCGTCTACGCCCAGATAATGGGTTGGAGTTTTGTTCAGATGAATTCAACAGTTTCTATAGGGCTGAAAGTATCTTGAGACACTTGACAGTGTCGGGAACTCCTCAACAAAATGGTATGGCCGAACGGATGAATAGAACTTTGTTGGAAAATGCTCGTTATATGCTTTCAAATTCTGTGTTGTCTAAGACTTTTTAGGCTGAAGCTGCTACTACAGCTTGTTTTCCGATTAATCGATCACCCTTAACTGCCATTGATAAAAAGACACCAAAATAGGTATGGTCTGGTAAACCTTCTTGTTATTCTGATTTGAAGATTTTTAGATGTCCTGCTTGTAATCATGTTGATAATGAAAAGTTGGAGCTTAGATCTAGAATTGTATCTTTCTTGAGTATAAATCAAGTGTGAAGAGGTATAAATTGTGGTGTCCTAAGACATGAAATGTGATTGTTAGTATGGATATAGTAATTGATGAACTTGTTATAGTTTGTGGTTCACCTCTTGAGGATTCTGATAAAGCTAAGGATCAGAATTATTCAACTTAGGTAGAGTTGGAAATTGGTTTAGAGGAACAATTAGACGTTGGAAAACAATATACTACATATCAATTTAGTTCAGGGTTGACATACAGTAATATCTTGCCTACTTTAGCTACACCACCAACACCACAATATTAAATAACTAAGGATCGACCTCACAGAGAGATTAGACATCCATAGAAGTACTGGAAAATAAATTTGGTAGCTTATGCATCGAGTGTGGCTGAAGACATTGATTCTACCGAGGAGCCTACTACATATTTAGAGACAATCAGTTGCAGTGATTCTAGCAGATGAATGATTACTATGCAGGAGGAGATTGAGTCATTGAGTAAAAATAACACTTGGAATTTGGTGAAATTATCTAAAGGTAAAAAGGTTGTTCGCTACAAATGAGTGTTTAAAAGAAAGGAAGGCACATCAATAATTAAAGATGCTAGATACAAGGCTAGATTAGTGGCAAAGGGCTACAGTCAAATTCCAGATGTTGACTTTACAGATATGTTCTCACTAGTTGTGAAGCACAATTCTATCCGGGCTTTACTTGGAGTGGTGGCTAAGAATGACATGGAGTTTAAGCAGATGGATGTTAAGACAGCATTCTTACATGAAACAACTTGAGGGGTTTACAGTCTCTTGGAAAGAAGACTGTGTGTGTTTTTTGAAAAAATCCTTGTATGGACTAAAGCAGTCATCGAGGTAGTGGTATAAAATGTTTGATTCATTCGTGACTATTCATGGTTTCTTTGGATGTAATTATGATAGTTGTGGTACATTTTCCCAAAATCACTATTCTAAAATTCACTTGTAACCTCATATTAACGCATGTTATTACATAGAATAATGTTATCCATCCTCATTAGGGTTGAGCACAACAAGTTTAGATAGTAACACTATATAGCATTGTTATAAACGGTCGGCCAGAAAAATCGACGGCCCGGACCTTGATCGGGCCGAGCAGATTAATTTGATAGAAATGCACTTGATTCAGTCAAAATTGGTCTTTGATCGAGTTAAACGGGGATTTACCCGGCCCAGTTGACCGGTTTGAGTTGGTTTTGAAATCCTTTTACAAAAATTTCGAGTCCAAGGAAACTGAACATCGGACCTCTAAGAAAAATAATGGGTTCTTCACCACTTGAACACAAAGTACTTTAGTATTAATTGTATACAATAACTTATATCTAATTAATGAATCATTTATAACTTTTATAAAAATATTCTTTTAAAAAACTTTGGTCTAACATTTTACTTTATTTTATAGACTTAAATAATTAGTGAAAAATAAATTAAAAATTTTAATTTGGCCCCTAAAAAAATTTATATTTTATATTTTTTTGTAGATTTTTATGCAATTACCCCGGTTGAACTACCGGGTCACCGGTTGAACCACTAACCTATTGACATGATGCATTGTTCAGATCAGTGTCCAGGTCAAGTCTGACAGCTATGTTTTATAGATTCAATTAAAAGAGTCGTGTGATTTTACATGTAAATAAATATATCATTTTATACACCATATAACTGTCATCTAAACTGGTGTTCAATCCCAGCGGAACGGATATCATTATATAGCTAAAAACAAGTTTGTAACACCTCGAATTTTCTTACTATTTTCATAAGAGCCTACATTTAATATTGGTCATTTAGCAAATGAAATAGTTCATGTCTAGATTTATCGTTACACTAAAGTCCAAAAGTTAAAGTGATAAATTTAATCCACTTATTTGAATGAAGGATTTATTTCTTTTGTGTGTGTATAATTTATCGTAAATTTTATTTGGGTCGAATATTTAAGTATCATAAAAGTTGATAAAATATATCAAATATTATACTCATTTTGTAGCTCGTGTTAAATAACATAAATTGGACTTAAAAAAATTAGTTTTTAACTTCTTGTGTCCATGTTATTCTAATAGAAAGAAAATGATTATCTAATAAAAAAATGTTCATTTCATTAATCAATTAATCAATTAAAATGTTGAATTTTACATTTAAGTCATATACATTTGATTGATTGATTGATTGATGCAATAAATTGATTTGTTTAACCTTTGAATTCTTCGCAGTTATGACTTGAGACGTTTTGACGTTTTGTTTAGAGTGATTGATAGATATTACATTTTATGTACATATAATTAGAGTTAATCCCCATGTACATGAAAAATTTTACAAGCTATTGTCGGGCTTCTCACATGGGGTGGACCTCATCCATGAATAAAAAATAAAAAAACCCACCCCACTGTGCATGTGAGTGGCTTGTGAATTTCATAGGCTGTACATGTAGTTCAACTCATATAATTAGGATATAATTTTCACTTTAAAAACTTACATCACTTCAATCTTTGCCATTTCACTTCACACGTCCACTATTGAGAAAATTACACAACTTCATTATTTGCATTGTCAAATTTTTTTGAGTATCAATTAAGTTAAGAATGCAAGTGCTAAATTCTTATTTCTTTATATTTATATAAATTTTGGCATAAAATACTATAAGGCATTCGGGTCGATTTCTATGTTAAAATCCTTCGGAATAGACCGTTGATCAAATTTGTAAATCCTATGGGATATAGGAATTCTTAATAAATTCCTTGAGCTATTGGATATTCCGACCAGTTTGCTTTAAATCTAAAATTTTCGGTATGTTATGTTATTTTATATTTATATCATGTTAAATAAGAATATGCATGTATTTTTACTGAGTGTTTTTCAACATACTCACTCTCACAATAATTTTTTAGATTAAAACGAATCGTGTGGACGCGTGGGAAATTGACTGAATGATGTTTATGATGTCGTCAAGTAAAATGTTCAGATTTTAACAAATTTTAATTTAAGATTTGTTTATATTTAATTCACGTTATTTTAGAAATTTTGGCAATTGAGCATTTTTTACATGTTAAACTTTACAGTTTTAAATTAGTAGTATATTAAATTGTTGTTTTGATTATATATGAAGACTTTCATTTCAAGTTGATGAATTAACATTATCAATCAAATCCCAAGTTTTATGAAATAGTGTTAAAATTTCT
>CAIGRQ010250684.1:0-16750 GCA_903798375.1 Fraxinus sp. D2006-0159 | reverse complement strand
AAAAAAAACAGCAAAAAAAAAAAAAAAAAAAAAAAACCTATTTTCTTGAAATTCGTGGGTCATGAGCTCGATTACAGGAGATTGAGGAGATGGTCGATTTAATTTCAATACTTTAATTAGTTATTTTATCTTTGAAAAAAAATCAATAAAATTCAGAAAGTTGAGAAATTTGTGGTCATAAAATGAAGCATTTGTGGCAAAAGGGTTGAAAAGAGGTGAAAAACGAGTTGGGCAGCTTAGAGTTGTTGATTGTGCCCATGTGACTTGATTGATAGAGTCTTAAATAAAAATGTTATAAAATAAGTCAATACCAGAATTGATCTGATACCACTTGTTAG
This sequence comes from Fraxinus sp. D2006-0159, assembly GCA_903798375.1. Classification (NCBI taxonomy): domain Eukaryota; kingdom Viridiplantae; phylum Streptophyta; class Magnoliopsida; order Lamiales; family Oleaceae; genus Fraxinus; species Fraxinus sp. D2006-0159. The sequence goes on along the minus strand of CAIGRQ010250684.1, from coordinate 16,412 downwards.
GATTGATATAACTTATTGTGACACCAATCAATGGATTGAGACAGTGGCGGACCTACATGAGGCCCAGTGGGGGCCACCGCCCCCACTCAATTTTCATATTTTCGGATTTTTCTTCAAATTTTTAGATTTTTTTAGTTTTTTTTTGTCTAAGTTTTTTTAGGTTTCCAGATTGTTTTCCAAAGTTTTTTTTGTTTCGCCCCCACTGAACTTTCTTCTTGGGTCCGCCCCTGGATTGAGATGTTGAAGTTATATGGCAAAGTAATAAAGTATGTAATCAAGAACAAAATGGGTCCGCCCCTGGATTGAGATGTTGAAGTTATGTGGCAAAGTAATAAAGTATGTGATCAAGAACAAAAGAATAAAAGAAGACAAGAATATGGCAGAGGAATTAGGAGATTTTATTGTACCAAAAATAATGAAGAAGAGAGAAATATTACAATGACCCTAAAAGCTAGTAATCATAAATCTCACACTATAAATTGTATAGAAAAGTCTAGTATTTATAGGAAATATGTAAGGGACGTCCAAGACCTCTTGGTAGAGTTGTTGATGAAGTAGGATGCCAAAAATTGAATCAAAAACGAAGTAGGAGAGAAAAAACGCGAATATGTAACTGTAGCAGCGCTCAGGCGCTAGATTCTAGTGTTGGGGGGGTCAGGCAACAATTGAAAAAGTTGATGAAATGACCATAGATTGGCATGCCAATGGTTATAAGTGAATGGATCGGGCATGTGATATTAACATGCTTCGCCTTTAGGCGTGATTCAAAGAGATCACGGTGTATGTTATGATCGCGTTACTAGTACTTATTTTTACAAAAAAAATAAAATCAACATTTATTAACAAAATAGTAAAGTCCCATATTTTAAATATAAAAATGCGTGAAGGAAAGATAATTATTTGATTCGAAAAGTTCTTACAAGTTGAATTAGATTTTTGTCATCCAAAAGTCCTCCTTCAAGTCAAACTCCTAATTATCATTGAAATTTGATCTTCATAACTTAACATAGGACTCCAATAGCATTCCAAACTTGAATTCTTCATGACGTGCACTTCAATTAGAATTCAATTACTTTAAACACATCAACAAAAGCTAACAAAAAAAGTGGACAATTGTTTGATTCCTGCTTTCAAATTTTATTTTATTTTTTAAATAATAATAATCTTTTAATAAAATACTCACTATCCTCATTTCAATTTTACAGTACTCTCTGTTTCCGACCCCTCACAACCTCAAAATGAATGGCCTTTGGAGTACTTAAGAGGAAATGGGTAAAATTTATTGTCCGTGAATTGTCGATATTCGATTAAGTCATCATTTGGTTTTCTATTTTCATTTTTTCAAATAATAATTTTTTTTTTCATAAATATAGTGGTTAGGACCATAGATTGGCACGACAATGGTTATAAGTGAATGGATCGGGCATGTGACATGTGATATTTACATGCTTTGCCTTTCGGTGTGATTCAAAGAGATCGAGGTGTATATTATGGTCGCGTTACTAGAACTTATTTTTACTAAAAAAAAAAATTAAAAAAAAAAATCAACATTTATTAACAAAATAGTAAAGTCCCATATTTTAAATATAAAAATGCGTGAAGGAAAGATAATTATTTGATTCGAAAAAGTTCTTACAAGTTGAATTAGATGTGAAGTATGCAATTGTTCTTTCTTGCAAGGTTTTTTCTAATAAACAATTATGAGGGTTTATTACTCCTATCACTTCTATAATTTTATTGTCGATACTCATTTTTGTCACTTTCAAATGCTTTCGCAAGCTAAAGAGAATATATTGCTAGTATTTTAAAAGAAAACCGTATATAATGTAGAATGAAGCCATTCTCGTGTAGTGGAGAGTGATACGTGAAATATTAATGTAAGGAGAAGAGTACGAAGTATAATAGCTATATTGTGAATTCGCATTTATTCTGAAAGAACACGTCAGATGGTAAAATACTGGAGTTGGGCTGAGGGTGCGATCTAGAATAACCAGGTTATTCCATTGCTTGAACCTGCTTCATTCAACCATGTTTGATGGACATGAAGCCAAGTGAGCCCTTTTGCAACAGTCACATCCTGGAAGCAAATTTTAAACACATGTTACCAGAAAAGATCTCATTTGAAGGAAGAAAATTCGGCTCTACAAATAGAAACTTTACTTTTGAACTTAATACAGCAGTCGTCAGACAACCCTTTCGTTCTTCACCTGCACGAGACAGTCAGCTGTCAGCACGAGCAGAAAAAAGATGCATCTTTTATGCTTGAATTACTTTGACAATCCAGAAGAAAGAACATTATTTTCACAAGTTGGTGTTCCTCAAGAAACAAGGCATTAATTATCTAATTATAACTAGAGTAGTTTGTGGAGCCACATATGCTACAAGAACATTATACGCGCTAGACGAGTATGGTGCATTATTTCAGTTGACATCTTGCGAGTTAAAGCATCAAAGGTTTGCAGTTCTATTCTAATCAGAGGGTTACCATTCTGCCACTTCTCAACAAAAGTTCCACTATGAGACAGCACACAGTTAAGATAAGCTAAAGAAAAAAAAACATCAACCTTTTTTACCAAATTCAAACTGGACGGTAGCATAAAAATATGATATAACTAAGGTGTGTTATGTATCAGAACAATATAAAAAATTGCAGCAACTATACTACATAGGACTTAAAAATGATAACAAGTTGAATAAGTACGCGAATACGTGATTTCCAAACTAAAACGGACAAATATCGTATAACTGCAAGAACGGGTGGAACCAAGTAGGATTAACAAGAATAGGTAGTTAGTTTCCATTAAGTGACTTCTCGCCTTCGAAGCATATGCACAAGCAGAATCTAAAAGTTCAGAACTATGGATAATGTTAAATATATCCATCAAACTCTGAAACTAAAACATGAATGTAATCATATACTATTCTGTTAAATCATGCACCATGTTGAAGTTCCCACAAAATGAGTGCATATCAAATCTGAATAGGGAATTTAAGGTGACCCCATTGAACACCTTAAGCGTTGCTATAGGTGGGTATTCAACATTGCATATAGGATTTAATATAAATAAAGAGCTTTAATTTTTCAGGAAAAAAGAACGTAATGTTGACCAAAACAGGGAGAGAGGCTCACCAGATTGCTCCCACTTCTTGAAATTCACTAGCCAAGAGTCCGAACCAATCTGTGAAAATAAAACCTGATCCACCCAAACCCGAAATTGTTTTCCCTGCTTGTCCCCGTAACATTGTCTCAATGAGTTTAAGCAGTCATGAAGAGATTGCTCGATGCCAGATGGGTGGACAAGTACGCCAGATGGACACTGAAAGTGCAAAATAGTGATAAAAAATGCTCAACAAGGGATTTGAATAAATTAACACAAAAATCAGCTCAATCTCATGCTAAAATGGAGGCAAGTTGGTAAAATATGTGGAGAAAGGTTCCTAATGGATTCTGCGATTAATTAGATTTTCAAAAATTATTTCAAGTTTATGAAGAATACATCTATTATACTTGGAACCCTACCGTAATTGAACTCATAAGGTTTTCATCAAGTAATATGAATTACCAACATTAATACCAAGGGAATAAAACCTTAATGGGAGTTCGCCCGAGCCTGAACCCAGTCTTGCAGCAAACAGATAGCACTTCTTTTTTGATATTTTTCACTCAACCAGGACAGTTTCTGAATTTGGGTTCAAGAGATGGAAAACAAGAATCTAGAAGCAAAATGTTCATGCATGCAGTTGATCACATAAAACTATAGTTCCCATTGACCAACTGAAGGGAGGGCCTAATTGTACCACTCCAAAAATGATGCGTCTTTCTAGCACATCAAATCATGTCTTTTCTTGGGTAAGGTAACCCCAAAACATGTCATGACAACATTGACCAGCACTCTCTTGTTGCCTTGATTATCCTTGCTTCCATTGGTGCGTTTAATTATAACAATGAGGTGGCGAAACATATAAAAAAGAACTCTTTTATGTGTCCATCTTGTACAAACCTATTTACTCAGTCAAGCAGTAGCAACTAAAATTTACAGATTTTATTTTATTTTATTTTTTATGTAAAGCCTAGCAATTGCAAAACCACAAATGAAATAAATTATCAGCTTTATTTAAAAAAAACAGGCAGCATATTATGAACAAACAATACAAGAGTTAAATACCTCAAACCTACAAAAATAAAATGTGAGTCATTTTAATTTCCTGATTTGAATTTCAACTCTCCTAAAAAACAGATTCAATAAAACAGATATGACAAACTTTTACTAAGTGTGAACATAAAGCAGAAGCTGCAGAAGTTAAAAAGAAATCAAACATACACAAACTGCCTTCAGATTAGCTAAATAAAGCTCAGAATTCTCAACTTCTGCACGTCTCCATCTCTCATAAAACAAGTAAAATTTCACAACTTCATAAGCAGGATCGAATTTCTCCATCTTAGAGTTGGACAAATCCGTGACATCTCTAGGAGATGTACTGGGACCCAGGTTAAAGTGACCAATGGCTTGTATAATACCAGCAGCACATCTCTCTGTTGCATGAATTATTTTTGGATTATCTTTTGCATTTGCAGCATGCCACTGTAACAATTCTTCCTGGGCATTGCTGACCTGCAAATGTGAAGCACGTTCACACAGCACTTGTCAACAGAAGATCGAAGAAATCTTTATAAACTTGTTATGAAAAATTAGTGAAATACCAACCATGACACCATGTACATCTGGAATGCTAAATAGTTCGGCATCATTTCCAGAGTCGCCACAAACAAGTGTATTATTAGGCAATTTACCCTCAGCCTTGAATTTTTTCAGCAGATAAGCAAGTGCTAGCCCTTTGCCAGCACCTTGTGGCAGGATATCCAAGTCCATTCCTCCACTGTAGATTATTTTGACATCCAACTAATAATCACAAAGCAAAAGGTCAGAGTGCTGTTTGCAAAGAGTAAAAGTATAATCAAGAAGATGAAAGCTTTGCATTCATCTCCACTAGCCATAAAGTAACGGGGTTTTATGCAAATATATCATCGTTGATCTTGTCACGTTCTACTACAGAAAGAAAGTTTCATCATACCCCGCGTTCTTCCAAACGTGTAGAAAGAGCTTTCATTATGTCCATTGCCTTGTCTTTCTTAATGTAGAAGCTCACTTTGTGTGGTCGTTGCTCTGTCTCTGACTGCGTGACTCCAAAAGGTCAACATAATACAGACAGTTCCCATGCAAAAGTATTTTTATCTTGATGCGCATAAAAGTACTTTCAAGATCATCTTAAGTAGTGATGCATGAAATTTGGTGTACTGAACATGCGTCTACAAGTTTAATGTATTGAAAAGATGTTAATCATATGTATGTGTCGACAACCGGACACCAGTTTCTATAACTATACCTGAAGAGTAAGTTCAGAAATTTTTTTCGTCTCCTCTGAAACTACATTCCTGTCCCATTTCTGATTTAAAATTTCAACCCAACCATCATCTGGTACCATAGAGTTACCGTATGTTATTTCAGTTCCCACAGACATTATTGTGATATCTGGGATTAACAAGGGCTTCTCTTTCCTTAACTCCTTGTACAATGTAGGCGACCTTCCAGTGGAGAATACTAACAAGGAATTATTACGATAATTGGACTCCCACAAAGCGTTAAACCTGAGTAGAGAGAGGTTATCGGGATCATGATGGTCAACCTACAACAAAGAGTTTCATATTAGTCCAATCCAATTCGAGTGAATGGGAAAAACAATAAGAACTAACCATTGTATGATCAAGATCTGAGACTATCATAAGGCGCGCAACACCAGCAAGCTGGTTCATGGTTGTCTTAAAACTAGTTTCACCCTGCAATTAAAATTGATTGTGTAAGCAAAAGTTAATAAGACCAAAGAATCCAGTACTCACACTTCTACTAATTGGACTACACAACCAAAAGGAAGTGATCGGGCGATGACAACCAGGAGATGGGCTTGGAAGCAGCCATCCTCCTGCTAGGTAAGTTTTATCAATCACAAACTAAGGGTAAGAACAGAGGGGGTTATGGCACATTAGTTTGATTTTTAAGCAAAAAGGAACAAGTCTCATAAAGTGATTTATGTTATTGTAAATGATGCCCAGAAGAATGACAGCTCGATAGGTTATGTGACACAGAAGTAAAAGGTATATGGATGTGAACACGACTTTGCTGTCCACAGCTAAATACAGATTAGCGCGTAGTATATCTCGTATAGCTACAATTTTGAAATGAGATAATAGCATAAAATATTGAACATCAAAATGTCAGGAAATAATAATTGTTTGTGATTAGGTCCCGCAAAAGGCATCTTCAAAACAAATAACAGTCTAACATGTGTCAGCTCAATAGTCACAGCTACCACTACCAGATTTAATATAGAATATAGATACTAATCAACTACAAAATAAAGCATCAAAGAAATATGTTCTTCGCTTGGAGCCACGGCTATAGCAGAAGATCAACTGGCAAGTGAACTTCTATGAAGACTGGATGGTGCTAAATCAAGGGTCTAAACAGATATTACAGTCAATTAATTTATATAGTGGTTCCTCTCATCCAAATCCCATTAGATTTGTCCCAAAAACACGGTATCATCTCAATCATGTTCTACAAACAGCTAAAAATGCCAGGAAAAAAAAATCATCTTTATTTTAGTTATCAATTCGTAAACAACTAATCAAGCAACTTCATATGCTAAACCAATAGATTATTTGAGAAGAGAGAGAGGTGCCATTACCAAGGAAATGAAATAACAGAAAGAGAAAGCTTCAACTTCTATCACACAACTGATACTAAATGGAGAACAAAATTAAAAACCCATAACAATTCGATTGCATTCATTCCAAAGTCATCTGATTCCAGACAACCAAACGCACCCCACGAAAAGAATTCCATTTTATTCCAATAAAAAAACATGAAATCAAGTTCTCCCAATCCAAAGATTCGATCCCACGTGCATACGCGTGTCCAGCCCACAAAACGACTATAGTATATGCACACATGTATGTATATGTAGAGAGAGGGAGACAGGGCTTTCGTACCAGCCTAGTAGAGAGAGAGGTGGGGTGGTGGGGATGATCGTTGATGCAAGAACGAGTGTGGGAGGAATATGAAGAAATAGGAATAACGGCACCAAACCGTAGCATTGAACGGATATTTGGAATATATGCCTTCCAATTTTGTCGAGTTGATAAAATTGAAATTATTGGGAATTGGGCATTGGATCCAATTTCCTTGGCGCTTCTTCAGCGTGCTGTTAAATCTATATTTATGGTCGGAATTCAATTCAATATAACTACTTGTAGTAGATAAGATGTTAGAAAGCAAGTGATACTGTGATATGACATTTTTCTTTGCATTATCTAGGTAGTAAAAAGGGCTTAAGTGGAACTCCAGCTAGTAAATCATGTTTGAAAATATTACTTTTTAAACTTTTTTTTCTGTATACTTATTTTTAATCAAAAATTCACACAATAAAATATTTTGCACGTAAAGTCAAAATTTTTCCTACTTTCTAACCTCACATTCTCATGAAAAATCACGGTCCAAAACTCTATTTTTCAAAAGTACAGTTGTCAAACAGGAGCTAAGTCAGATGGCTCTTTAAATACTACATATTTCTATTGGCCGGATGAAATATATCCTACCGGTTCAACTTAATAACAAGTTTGTACAAAGAAGCACATATTGCTTGCCTACAAACATAATGTGGCATATTAAGGGTGTGTTTGAACCACATTATTTTGAAAAATATATTGAAAAAGAATGAAAAGTTAATGATGTAATAAAAAATATTATTTTATTAAAGAATGTTTAGTTGAAAATGAGTAGAAGAATGAAAAATAAAAATTTTAATGGGTACCAAACCGGGGCTAAGTAATTTGGGATATTTTATGGTTGGCAAAATTAATCAATAATATCTTGAGCCAAAAGACGCGACACCTAAATTGACCAAGATGTTTATATTACCTGCTTATAAGCCTAAATTAGATATTCAAGATTATATAATAATCAAGGTATTATAATCACAAGTTATATTATGACAACGTCAAAAGCAATGTTTGAGTAGTAATAAAATGGTCACTCAAAATGGCTGGAAAAGATAAATAAAACTAATTGGAAAAGAATATATAGAATTATAACCCAATTTTCAAGACTAAAGAACAAACCAATTAACAAACAAAAGATACAAAATGAACGCACTAAAAGGGACAGGAAAACTCACTATACATATCTAGATCCTCTCTAAACTTTTCTTTACAATCGAAAAGCACTCAAATTTTCTTTTCCTAGTAAAACGTAGTACTGGATAAGATATTTTCAATGATGATCCGGCTTAAGAGCATTTCTTAGCCTCATCCTTCAGCTTTTTGACAATCCTTTTATTCCACAATCAATATCTTGCATCATTGCCTTAAATTCACTGTAATCAATTCGACCATCCTGGAGAGGGAAAACAGTTTGAGATATAATTTTCTTCTACATTTCAAGTAATTTTATCCATAAAGATCTATGCAAATAAGTTCAAATGTGCTAAGGGGAAAAGATTGAGAATATACGTTATCTTGATCGACTTCACGGATGATTTCTTCTAGTTGAACATCTCCAATACCAAATTTCTCGCAAGCTTTTTGAAGCTCATCATGGGTGATGTATCCACTCCCATCTTGGTCGAAATATGAAAAAGCTGCGAACATGTGATCCTCTTTCTGAACTTTGTTTAGGTGGAGCATTGCTGTTACAAACTCCTTGTAATCTATGGTTCCACTGTTATCAACGTCAGCCTGCATTATCAAAAAAGATTCTTAAAAAAGAAAAAAGAGATTATTAACAAGTATGAAGAGGATCTAATGTCATTGATAATCAATGAGGTTGTGTTGGTTTATAAATGTCACAAGGTTCAAGGTATAGTATGTTGTTTGATTATTCAAAAACTATTTGGTTCCAGTACTAAATCCATGTAAATGCCATGCAACCTTAAAGACAAACAATCTTCTTGATCTCGTCATTGCCTTGCAAAATTCTGCACAAACCAATTTATCGGTGTCTAAAATGAGGTTCTAGGAGTTGATTTCATTAACCAATTGAGGGGTAGTCCAGTGCAGCCCAATATCCAGGGTACAGGGTGAGATGGATGATTCTTTACCATGATTTGCTCATTATTTATAGCATTTTCGCTGATTATTTACAAACTCATTCCATGCAGCACTAATTTTAACATAAACGGTAGCTCTATGAATAACCATGAGATAGAAAGTAATGGGTATTCCAGTTAAGTTTCAAGAAACTTTTGTTATGAAACTGAATTGTGAATAATAAGAGAAAAATGGCTCTTAGACCTAACTATTATGCACTTACAGCTTGCATCAGACCAATTATTTCTAAATCCTTGAGATCAGAGCCCACTCTTTCCAAACCATTTTTGAGTTCTTCCAATGTGATTTGTCCACTATTATCCACATCAATCATTTTAAACATTTCTTTAAGTCCTGCAATTTCCTCCTCGGAAAGACATTCGGCAATAACCTATGTATAAGAAATAGTGATAGTTAGATATAATGCCAAATGTACTGACACTACACATGAAACAATATTATACAATAATACAACATGCTTCTCCTTTTCACTTGTAAATGTCAAGGAAATTGTTCAAAAAAGCTATAACCAAAATAAGAATAAAAGTTTCTGAAATGCAAGATGAGTAAAATGAGAGCACAGGTGGGCTATTTCTTTGCAAAATTGAGATAAATTTCATATGGCAATTCTGCCAATCCCGTTCATTTTTTTTTTGTTGAACCACTTGATCAAAAAACTTAAGTTGTTAGAGAGAGTCACGTACATGTCATTTAAATCTTGTTTCAACACATGACACATCCCCTCACATGTAGACGATGTTCATTTTTTCCATTAAAGCTTTACACGTACACAATTTCATTAAATGGATGGCACTAAAACTTGAACCTAGGACCTTTGCTCGTTGTCGTATCTAAAAGTTTAAGTTAGCCACATGTACATCATTTATATCTTGTCTTAGACGCTTTCTCTTGTCAATGAATAGATTTATATACGTGTATGATTTAGATATCTCGTATTTCTTGGAATAGTGAAGGAGCTCTTTACTCTAAGAAACAAAATTGCTCCTTGCTCTTGCATATAAAACTGTATTCTCCAACAGGGCATGGTGAAATGAAATCAGTAAGATTCTTGCATTAATAAAATGAACCCAGAATTTATATATATATTTTTTCCTTATAAAAAAAGAAGAAGAGATTACTCATTTTAAGTGTAAGCAGGAATTACTTTAAAATAAGTAACTCATTGCTGTTTTGAAGGGCTGATTGACTTACTCTAATGGCTATCCTTTTGAGTCTATTCATGGCAGAAAACTGCTTCAAACGAGTTAGCACAGCAGAATCGAGAGGTTTATCGGGAGCAACACCATCAACTTGGACCCATTGGTGGCCTGCACACATTATAACAATAGATGTCATTCAGACATGCAACACTTGACTCCAGAAGTACATAAATGTTGGCACATTTTGTGCCATTGTGCTTTGAAATTTCTTTTTTCCAAAGCTTTATAAAATAAAATTATAGATTCACATATGGTCTTAAGCTCTATCGACTGTGCTACTGGTTATTTGCTAAATTTTACTTAACAACCACCTCTTTACTGCTTGTATCTCTTTAGTCCTCTATACTCAGCAATTTAGTTATAAAACAGGATATATACAATATTAACAAGATTACTTGTGTCATGTATAGGCTACCTCACACTCGAGTTGATTAGGGAAATAATTGTGGGTTGAACTTTATGTGATCTCCAAGTCTAGTCACTCTAGTGTGTGCTTTTCCCTTTGGAAAATTTTAAGCCTCTTAAACAAATTTTCATGGATTTTTTCATCTTCGCCATCTAGAATAGAACTTTTGAGCCACTCCTAATTCCCTACTGTTTTCCCTTGAAGAGATCAGCAGGTTAAATTTATTTCCTGAGTTTTAAAGGTCACAAAACAGACAAAGACCAACAAAAATAATACTTTCTGCAGCATTTTATCCAATGCCGAGTTGTAAAAATTTTGTAACTCCATTACTCAAATGTTCGAGAAATAATCATGTTATAAGGCTGTAAAAGAAGCTCCAAATCACTAACTTGCAAAAATTCCCAACTTGGCATATTATATACACTGATTTATGAACGACTGCAAGGAAAAAATAATAATCTTTCATTGGACCCAGCAATACCATGTTCGAATAGTATCACCTATCATATGCTATCTCTTGCAGCTGTCATCAAAAGGCGCAGACATTATTTCCCTTCTACACTTGATTAAAAAGTTCCTAATTTTCATTGTGTTTTGAGTATACTGCCCAATGAAAAATGCGTTACTTCTGCTGGAAGTTGAAGAAACGCAAAGCAATTTTATGTACTATATATGCTCCAAAAAAAATTTGTCATTTGTCCGTAGCAAGTCAAGTTATATTAGTGGATGGTGGGATGAAGAATCACTTCTCATTTACCACATATAGTGCATGTTTGGTACGTGACATTAGATTGTACTGGACACTAAAATAATAAGATTATAATTTCTTTTTCTTCTCTAGTCAGTTCAATATTATCTAATCCACTTTATTATTAATGCATAACAAACAGCAAAAGAATGTAGCTGGCTCCCCGAGACTTAAAAAAGAATTGGTTTGGTATATAGGATACTCACAAAGAACTTGATGTGCAGTCAACCGTTTTTTAGGATCTCGAACAAGCATTCTTCTGACAAGATCTTTTGCACTATCGGATACACTAGGCCAAGGCTCTGATACAAAGTCGAGTTCTCCTTTCAATACTTGTTCAAATATCCCTTGTTCCGTTTCTGATCCAAAACACACGCAAGAAAATAGGTCTAAATGAGTAGATTCAAGTGGCGAGAAAACAACAAAGATCAAAATAAATGCTCACCATCCCAAAATGGAGGCACTCCACTTAGCAAAATGTAAATAATTACTCCAGCACTCCAAACATCACACTCTCGACCATAGTGCTTCTTTAAGACCTCTGGAGCTACATAATAAGGGCTTCCAACCACGTCGTTGAATGTTTCACCTGAGAAGAGGAAGTATTAGCACTTGATCTGGCATGAGAAAAAGTGATTAACAAGCAAGAAGCTATAGACACAAAAGGCAAGCTACCTCTTACAGTTAGAAGGACAGATGATTCTGCTAAAACATTGGTGCAAGGATGTGGATAGTATTTAAAACAAATGAATGCAACCCCTCACAGCGTATAAATACGAAGGTTAGAAAAATTGATTCAACGTTGAATAATTCCTAATCAGAAGCAGAACAAAGCTTGGGATGACTCCAACCATAGTCCAGAAACTTTTGACTCAAACATGTGAAACCACGCAAGACTTGGCAGGTGGATTGCCAATACCAAAAACTTGTACTTTGCTTTTCCATTTATCTGAAACAAAAAATCCATAATTTTAGCAATTTTGGGAAGGGATGCAGGGTCTGAAACAATGCCATGGTTCCAAAATTTTGAGAGAAGTGTATAGGAACAGTGAAAGATTTTCTATATCGTCACTGGATGATGGTCAAAAATATAGGAGTGCCTGTGGCTCTAGAAGATCAGCTTCAGGTCATATTAGCTAATTTTTTGAATCACGACTTGTATACATGATATGATGGCATTTAGGATACTTAAAAACATAAGTCGATTTCTTCAATAAATAGAAATTTATAAATTTACAATCCAAATATCTCTAAGATAATGCGAAGTTGAAAATTCATGCCTGACAATTATAAGAACATCATGAGCATAACTTAAACTATCATTGTCCAACAGTTGACCTGACTCAAGCATTGACCAGCATGAGTAGATTTTGAGAATATTTTACACTTCGGACAGAACTGGGTTCATTTCCAAAGAAAACCCTCTACCAATGAAGCATTGCGCTCAAGCCTCCTAAAATTGAAGTGAAATAAAACCCTCTCCCAAATGAAGTTGTAAACTTCTCAACAAGTAGAAAATGAGGAGAAATAATGGGAAGAAGTTATTAGTAAAGAGGAAGATGATGGGAGATTTTTAAGATTTTTCCACTTATAGTCGTAGATTAAAATATTGTTACTAATTTCATGATTTATTATTAGTTACTTTATTGATCAATTTTATTTTTGTTTGCAAATTGATTTAATTTTGTAAATTGGTTTCACTATGGATTTATATTTTTCCAATTTTAGTGGTTTGTGTTATGGTTTATGCCTAGTATCACAGATGTAGAACATCTCTAGCTGATTCCGCATTTTTTAACATTGGTTTGTTATATGGTTGCACCTAATATTGCAGTTTCAATTTGTTTCATTTACCTCTCTACATGCGAGCAAATGTTGCACATGCAGGAAATGTTAAAGCTTGTCCCACGACAATATACCCTCACCCTGAAACCAGTTATGAACCTGGACAGAATTCTTCCCATTGCCAAACCTCCCCAGGCTTTAATTATATCTCAACCTTAATGGGAAAAATGACCTAAAAGCAAACCCAAAGAAAGACAATGACAACATTGCATTGCTCCAGAGATTTTCAACAGGTCTTCCTCTGGTGCTCTAGAGCCCAAATTCTTAACTGGATATCTCTAGGTGTCGTACATATGATGTAGAGAATATGGAATCATGAATAGCTCATGTGCCAGGTAAGATTTTGCCATGTTCACCACAAACTTAATAATATTCAATATCCTATCCCTGCCTTGCAAATATCAGCAGAATGGGAAAAAAGGGAATAAAGAACCACCCTGTGGAATCAGAGGTTTAAAGTAATCTTCAAATTATAATAAAATCACAATACCTCTTAAATAAAAAGGTGTAGGATAATAATTTATTGACGGCTACTTATTGAGTATATAAATGCATAGAGAAAAAGCAAAAGTTCTGCTACTTCTACTTCTACTTCCCAAAACAAAATATACTACTCATTGATTTAACAACTGGAAAATATTAATTTCTTTAAATGAAGATTTGAAATTCATTTTCAGATAAATCAAAATAAACGACAACAGTGTAAAAGAGTTTAGAGAAAAAAGGCTCCAACCAAGGATGACTAGGTTGTTCAAATGGACATGACAAACACTAAGTACCCTTTAAACCATAACTTGCTAGACTATGAGAGCATGTTTCGGATGTAGGTTTGAACAAGACTCACAGTACAATGAACAATATTTTAGCTTCTTTTTATTTCTTAATTTATAATGTCTAAAAACAAGCCTGAAGAGTTTTTCTGGTAACATCCTCACGTACTCTTAAATGACCTCACTTGGAGAGGTAGAGTGAGCATTCCTAGTTAACCCTCAAACTACATAGACATAGTCACAGATTTTAATGCAACCTAAACTTACTTCATACTTTCTACAAACTCTGTCTGCTCGGTAATTCATACAAGAATAAATTTGTACGTATAGCACGGTCCTTCATACAAATGGACTAGCACAAAGGATCAAAATCCATGTTCTCAGAACGAGGGGCGGACAAAGGGGTTCATGTGACCCCCCAACTTTTGGGATTTTTTTTTATTAATACCATGTTTATTATGGATTAAAATCAAATTGTTAATCTAAACCAAAGTTAAAAATTAATTTTAATATATTTTATGTGACCAACAACTTTTCAACTTTTATCAAAATCTATTAAAAATATTATTTTAATCCCCATCAAACATGGGAAAAATCACAACATATTTGAACTTCTCTTTCCTCTTAATCTCTAGCGATTCTCTCCCTCACACCTTTTATGGTTTTACCAAAACCTTATCCCTTCTAATTTTTAAAATTTGTAAAGTTTCTCTACAAATTATAGCATCTAACACAAATCTTCACCATAAATTGGACATAAGCATAATCAAATTTTCAACTAATTAGAACCTAAATTTGCATTTTCTCTTTTCAAATTGTGTATATAAAATGGGTCTAAAATGATTATATCCATTTTGACTTATATTTAACGAATTGCGTTTATTTGATTGACTATTAGTATAGAATATTGGTTATATATTTTTTCTTTTGATTACTTGAATTGATTATTTGTATCAAATATACTATAAATTATTTAAACGTAAATATACATTTTCTTGTGAGGAGCAAAATATTAATAAAAAGACCTTCGAAATCAAATGGATAAAATCTGGGCTTTCTCCGGTCAAGTATAAATTATTCAAAAATTAAGAACAAAACATTCGATCAATACAAATTTTGATTGTATCCCCTCACTTAAAATGTCTGTGTCCGCTACTGCTGAGAACACTTCACTGTGAATACTTCTAAGTTCCATTTATTTAATCATTTTCAATATAATTAAATAAATGCTAAACGAAAATCTTGTAGATGAGTACCTGGCTTGAAGAACATTGAGAGGCCAAAGTCAATGGTCTTCAGCGGTGACTCCTCTTGCTCATTAACGAAAAGGAAATTCTCTGGTTTCAAGTCTCTATGCATAACCCCCAAGGAATGACATGCTTCTACAACACCAACTATTATCCGAGCAAGCTCAGCAGCCTTCCTTTCTGTGTAATGCCTCCTCTGTATGATCCTATCGAAAAGCTCCCCACCTGCACAGAGCTCCATTATGACGTGAACTGTAATTGCATCTTCATAAGCTCCCACAATGGATATCACATTCGGGTGCCCTGCTAAGTGGTGCATTATCTGAATCTCTCTCCTTACATCCTCCACATCCTCCTCACTAATCAATTTCCTCTTAGCAATTGATTTGCATGCAAACTCTTTTCCAGTTTCTTTCTCCACACATAAGAATGTTGTTCCAAATTGCCCTTGTCCTAACTTCCTTCCCAGCAGGGGCGGACCGGGGGGGTGGCCTGGGGGGTCACGTGCCCCCCCAGGTTTTGAATTTTAATTTAAATTTTTTTTTTTTAAACATATAAAGAAAGAAAATAAAATTAGACCTAAATCCCTAATTTCCCATTTTCCCTCCCGTCTCCACTCTCCAAACTTCCTCCCGTCACAGCCACACTCCCTTCTCCCCGTCTCGTCTCCCGCAACAAAATCGAAACCGCCGGCCACCGTGAACCCTTGACGCCGTCGCCGTCCCTCTCCAGTCACCACCATTAGTCCCGTCCGGTCCGAGACTCCCACAGCACCACACGGCACACTCACTCCGCGAGGCGCGAACCCAGTTTCAAGCACTGCCCAAGCAGCCTCTGGCCCTCTGCAGCCCAACTCCAGTCTCCTCCTACTGAACCAACTCCAAGTACAAGCTCCGAGGAGGCAGGCCTCGCCGAGGTCAGTTACTGACTTACGTTTAATTTTGTAATGGAATTTTTTCGGTCTTTTGTGTTTAGTGTGTTGACTGTTCTTTGTATCTGAAAATGAAATTAATGGGGTTATATTATTGATTGTT
>CAIGRQ010250638.1:0-15076 GCA_903798375.1 Fraxinus sp. D2006-0159 | reverse complement strand
ATTGTGTAAGTGATTGAATATTTAAATTTAAGAATTAAGTAGAGTGGTTGTTGTTAGTTTGTGTAATTGTGTTAGTTGTTGAATATTTGAATTTAAGAATTAAGTAGTAGAATAGTCAGTAGTGATTGAATTAAATATTGAATTTCAGTACTATTTTGGTACTCAAAATCATTGTTTTCAATTCTTTAGTTAAAAAAAAAAAAATTCAGCTCCACCCCCCGTATTTTCGCCCCCCAACTAAAAATTCTGGCTACGTCCCTGGCTATGCTTACTAAATACGAAGAATGGAAAATTTAGGTAGAAAATCAAATTGGAAAAGCAACAGAATAATAATACACGATTTCTTTCTAAATCGCTATTTCAAGTTGCAAAGCGCACTGCAAAGAACTGGAGATAAAAGAGTATTATCCCAATCTCTTACAGATGACCTAAACGCCTGCACTTTCGCGCCGACACCAGCTCTGATTGTGTCTTTAACCGAGATGCTGAGCAACCCTAATTCCTAAGTTGAGTTGGTTCTGTCTCAATCTTTTGTTAATTCATCGTTCGATTAATCTTAATATAATGCTTTTGGAAGCATTTCAGCATGATATATAAGATTTTAAAGTTGATTTTTTTCCCTCGAATTTTATTGCAATTTCTCAAATTATTTGCACTACTGAAGCGATACTGGATATGATGACATATAGTAAAAGGTCTGAGTAGGAAGCATCAATGGCGGTTTACAAATGAAGATTGCCCCTGTCCTTGTTTAAGCACTGACATAGCGACATTCGCAACCTCTTCGAAATCAATTCCACCACATGCCGATGCATTGGTGATGGGTAGTGAGAAAAGGCGTGGGTTGCATTCTAGTATTGAATGCTAATCTAGACTTAGCCCAACACTTAGCTGCCACTGAGTTTCCTGCATTGATCAAACCTTCTTGCTGATCCTTTTATCAATTACTTCCCACGTGCATGCCCGTAACAGATTTCTATAGAGTATTTTGCAATAATCTATTCGCCGTACCTCAACTACTCGTGTAATTTTTTATATATTACTTTTTATTCTGCTCAGCCAAGCAAAGAAAACAGCTTTAACTGTGTAAAGGTTCCACGAACCTTTTTTTTTTTCGAGTGTATTTATGAAAATGGTTGTACTTTTCCGATGGACAATGGCATTTATATTGCATTTTTTTTCCAACAGAAGGTTTCACATTACTGTGTTTTCAGTTTACCATGTTACTCTGTTTTAAGTTTATTGAATTCGTAGACATTGCGTGCAGAGATAAATGGGAATATGGTGAAGGTCTAAAATATAATGTTTTGATAATAATGTTGTTACAAGCAAGTGTAATAACACGCTATGTTACATTTTGTGGCTTACCTTCAATTCACTTTATCTTTACTCTCACAGGGTTTTATATGATTGGGAGGGTCACTCATTTTTAGTAAGTCCGCCTGTGTAACCAGTGCCAAATTGAAAAGCAAAACTTAGTTACGTATATATATGCTAAGATTAAACATGTAATTTTATTTATTTTTTATTGATATATGTATCAAGAATTACAATACATGATTAATGAAAGAATAAAATAGTATCAATGCGTGTATTGGTAACAAAATCAAACAAGTAAAGCTTATACAGACTTCTTTCATCAATTTGTCGGAAAGAGATTAATTATGTAGTTGTTAGATGCTTTTGGTTGCTGCTGATGGTAGTGGTACACGTCTTCTATAATCTGCTATAGCCCACAGTGGGTATATATTCCTGTATGCTGCGTAATGTAACATGCAATTCTTCATGAAAACTCCTGTGATTTCCTGCCAATGAATTGACAATGTGATGGTTGCAATAAACTTGTAAAATCACATTACAGGAAATTGCTATTTCATTTCATGATGTTGCTTTACTATTTCATATGAAAACACAAAGGAAGGCTTCAAGATGCTTAATTTACCTGTTGGGGAAAATCACCGTTTTCCAACTGAGAATTGATCAAAAGCTTTGCTCCCCGGTGGAGAGGTGTAGGATCTCTATCCCCCTATTAAAATGAAAAGAAATAGGTGTTATAAAGAAGAACAGTTAAATAATGTTTATATAAAAGATTGATATGGCACGAGAGGCTAACCTGGTCAGAATGAATTAGACCCATCATAGCCCATGCAGTGTGTACCAAGTTTGATCGATTTCCTTCCAGAGGTACATATTCCTGTTTAATTATATGTAACTGTAAGGGGGCCATTTTTGTAATTCTATCAACTTTTTGTTCGATTCTAAATTTAGGAACTTATATTTTCCACTGTTTTGTTAGTGGTGCTAAGATCAGTTACTATATTTTCTACTAAGCAGGTCGGGCTACCTTATTTGGGCAGGAAAGATAGCTTTCTCCCCATCCACCATCTTCCCTCTGTGCTTTTAACAGAAATTCGACAGCTTTGCGAATGGCTAGACAATTGTTGTAGCTCTTGCCAGCTGCTGCTAGTCCTCCAAGGGCAAACCAAGTGCCATATGTGAAGCACACGCCCCAATTTCCGTACCTTCAGAAATTCATCTCCATGCTTTATAGAAGCGCTAAAAGTGTGCAATGTATGAACATAAATAGCTCAAAAATAGGAAAGAAAAGTATACCATGATCCGTCAGGCTTCTGAACATCCACGAGGTATTTTACAGCCTTCACAATAGAGCTTTCTATTTCTTTCTTCCGGTGTTCTGGATACAATTTCTTAAACAGAACTAGAGCTTGTATTGCTGATGAAGTGCACTCTACATACCTGCATCAAAATCATGTTAGTCTAGCTATAGACTAAATTGTATTTGTAAACGGGAAAAGACAAATGAGACGAATCATACTCATGTTCAATAACAATGTCGGCAAAAAATTCTGTAGGATTGAGAATCTGTGGCAGAATAAAGCAGAATTAGTAACATAAATTTCTCAGTGTAGATACATGCACGCAGACTTATGTCTTCTTCTTTTTTTTTTTTTTTTTTCGTGTGTGTAAATACAAGAAACTTGAAAAAAGAAGTTACCTCCAACCACTCTGAGGCTCCTGCAGGCTCCCATGCAGCTAACCCACCATTTTTGCTCTGTAAGCATTTATGCAGTTGGCCATCAATTTTAATAGCTATTAGGGTAATGTTTAGAAATTGATATATCGAACAAAATATTTTGTTCTAGTGCGTTGTTATACCATATGAATTATGAATTTGAACTTACCTATCTAGGCATAGAAGTGCCAAATAAATTATAGAAAAAAATGAGTTTTGGTAGGCCCAACAACATATACTCAAAAAACTTGAGAAGTTACTTCATAATTGGTCAGAGGATAAAACATTGATACCTGTAAGGAAAGCAATATATTGACAGCGTCGTAGAGTCGTTCAGTTTCCATTTTGGGACCAACAATTTCAGGTGGCATCATCGAGAAGAGAAGGCAACACTGAATAATAAGAAAGGAAGAAGAAAAACAGTTGGTGAGAACCCATCTTAATGAATTTTTTTTTTTCATTTCTTACAACATTTCCAATTTAAATGATCTCTCTCAACAAAATTAGATACCTTCAATGCTTCTGCAGTGCAGTCAGATACTTGCCATCCATGATCTTGATCCGAAAAAGTCCACGATCCTTTAGAAATATGCCGGTGCATGGCTTTAAAGTCACCAGACGGGTTATCTCTGACCTGAGACTTCTTTATGAAGTCATGCCCTTTCATAAGAGTGTGGCCTATTTCTTCAGTAAGATCACTAGCCAGCAGTGCTTGTATAGCAAAACCAGTATCCCACTCTTGACTTCCAAAACTCTGCATCAAAATGGCCATTGCAACATTTAGGAGTCGGAGTCAATAATGATTCAAAGTTGATTGCTATACTGTCGCAAACTTGGTTTTTACCGAAACTAATACAAAACATTCATGATTTTGGAAAGAAAACATATTGTCTTACTTGCATCTTCATTCCATCTTCGGCTATCCATATATAATCAGGGATCCTCGCAAGATGTTTCATGAAATAATCCCCGTTGGGATCCTCGACCCAACAGGCCAGCATACATAGCACCTTCTCTACACATCCTATTGTTATGTACCTGCTATTTTCATCTTCATAGTGGATGTGCTTCATTGTGGTTTGAAGTGCCCTTTCTCTTAACTTGTTGAAAGGCCAACGAGTTAGAAGAGGTTCTGTAAGTACGTAGAGACTATCCCACATGAAGTCTTGTATCAATGGATGAGGATAATAGAGGTCCTCCTGCATTTACATGTTTTATTCTGTTATTTTTTAGCATTGAGAAACAAATGCATAAAAAATCAGGCTTGTTATTCCATAAACTGTCTTAAACTCTGTTATTTTTTTACCTTTGCGCAGACGTGGCGAACTTTCCTCCAATTAATTTCATCGTAGGGTTGATCATACAGCTCCTCTCTCAGTTGTAAAATGAGAGGAGTAATTGGACCAACAAATCTTTTGCCATATAAATATGACATGGGCATGTACACCATTCTACAGTAGCACCACATTTTTGCTGCATTTGAAGTTGAAAATATTAATGCCAGATAAACATTGATCCAAAATTTCTAAGGTAAGCCTGTATCTTGGAATAAGTTTCAAGCTGTGCAATGTTTCAGTTGTAATTTGTAACTTTATCTCTCAGAATTTCCAGATTATTAAGCATGCATGCAGAGATCATTTTTTTTTTTTTTTTTTTTTTCTTTTTGTGTAATGTTCAATTAGAGAACCGTATGACATGGAAATCGACTTCTGAATGATGCTGAATGGAAGAAGAAAAGTTGTTGATTGTTCGCCAAAAAAAGGCTGGAAATAGAACAATCAATCCAACTATACCTTCTTGGAGTTTATTCTCCGCAGTTCATTTTATTTCCGTTTGGAAAGTCTTTTTAGAGTATATTTATGCATTAGTGAACGATCAGGTTTCAATAGATCAATTTTGTCGGAAAATCCAGGTTATGACTATAAACAGTTGTTTCTGTTAATCACATTTCTCTGTGGTGGTTTGCAGAGGACAGTCGAACAGCACGAACCTGGATGCATGGGGAGAAAAGATGGAAGGATCCAAAACTCAGGCGGCATCGGGTTGCTTCCTGACCAGTCAAATACTCCAAGTATCTGAAAATGCATTAAAAACAATACATGTTAAGGTTTCTTCATGGTATCATTAAACCCATCAAAATGCATATTTTCGGTATTCTTTATCATACTGAAAGCCATGTTTTCCCCCATGAAGGTATTGCTGTGACGGTGCCATGGTCAATTATCCATTTTCTTGCTCTAGCACAGGCATTGTTTTCGCCACCTTCGGGTCCCTCTCCAAGTATACGCATACAAATGTAACTCAGAGTGGTGCAGAACATTGTGCTATGGCCTTCTATGTGTAAACCCCACCCACCATCTTCGTTCTGTAATATGAAAATGATGTTAGTCGAGAATGTGAGCTGGAGAGTGCGTGTCTGATATGTATAATTGAATTAACTGGAAATTTCACCTGGTGACAGTAAATGTAGCGGAGAATTTCTTTACGATGTTCTGCTGGAAACACGGTGTTAAGATGGCCAGTAATATACAGACACATGACCTGCAGTTTTTTGGTTAAATCCAGCGCAAGAGATTAGCATTGAATCACTTGGACAACATGAACGTGTCTATTATAAGAGGCTTATTGCCGTTTGTTTCCCATAATTGATTGAAGCCATATGGTTCGACCCAACTTTCTTTTGTTCCGTTCCAAGAATTCAAATAGGGTTTTATACCGATCTTATAAAAATGAATAGGCTCAGAACTTTACGTTGATAGGATATGCTATTTTTTTTCATTCTTTTCCATTCAAAATCAGTTGTGTTCTTCCAGATTTTACTGATTGGCATTGACAAACTCCTCGCTTTGCTCTACATGTTAAGAAGGCGTGTTGAAAATTAAAAGTAATGCTTGCTATAAGGACTCACCAAAGGTGGAAGAAAGAACAATGGACCAGCATTTTCTGCAGGCCAATGGCCATCACTGGCTTGCAGGGCTGAGAAGAAGTGAACAGCTCTTTTAAGCGTGGCTGTTGCTGTATCATAGGTTATATCTTCTCCATCTTCAACTTTCACTTGGGGTATTGTCTGTTTGAAATTGTTCTCTCGTAGAAACTGCGTGCAAATTTCATTATCTCAAGTATTTAAGTTTTTTCTTCTGAAAAATGTCTTAATCATTGCATCAGACAATTAGGAAATGTGTAAATTTAAAGTGGCAGCCATACTTGGAATTAATGGAGAGCAAAGGACAGGAATTTAATACTCTTGCAAAAATTAAGAAAATATAGATAATATAAGGGTAATTATATTAACGTCATAATTTTTATTTCTTACATTGCATTTTAATTTCACTTAAGGTTTTTAATTTTGGCTCATTATAGTACTTATGGCTCCGACGATTTTTCGTGTCATTCTTATAATCAAACTTTCCATTAGTTTACACATTTTATATCTGATAACAATTTCCTATCACAACTTATTTTTCTATCATATTTTTAAAAATAAATAAATAAAAGTGTGAAAAAAAATATTTTTTTCCCTCGTCTCAAATAAGGAAAACAAAATATTTTGATATAAATTATCATCAAAGACGAGACAAGTAATTAATGAAATGTTGAAAATAAATAAAAAAAATTTAAGAAAATAATTGTTACCATCAATAAAAATTGATGAGTTTAATTGTAATTAAAATGTGGTGTATCAAATAAAAATTATGTGACAATATAATCACTCTAATTGAAAATATAAATTTTACTTACATTTTTTTCAATATATCCTTGCATTAATGATTTAAAATAAAGTAGTTCATATTTGT
The DNA here is from genome assembly GCA_903798375.1 of Fraxinus sp. D2006-0159. Classification (NCBI taxonomy): domain Eukaryota; kingdom Viridiplantae; phylum Streptophyta; class Magnoliopsida; order Lamiales; family Oleaceae; genus Fraxinus; species Fraxinus sp. D2006-0159. The sequence continues at coordinate 8,248 of CAIGRQ010250638.1, read as the reverse complement.
CCGATAAGAATTATTATATTTGTAGCTAATTTTCTACATAATATTTTATCGAATCGACAAGTAGCGGCCCTCTATTGGCCCAGACGCCCCCTAATAGGTGGCCGTCACTTGTCGATTCGGTAATCCATTATGTAGAAAATTAGGTACGTATATCTTCGTCTGAGTTTATAACAAGGCACATTAAACTTCTGTTTGATCTCCATTAATTTAATAATACATTATTCTTTTCTTTTTAATTCCATATTCTTCAATAAAATAATATTACACGTAAATTCAAAACTTTTCCTTTTTTTTTTAACCATAAATTCTTAAAAAAGTCGCTATTACAAAATTCATTTTCCCCAAAAACTAGGTTCTAATGGAGCTCAAACAGGGGCTAAGGCATATTAAAATACACTATAATCTATAATTTGTGAGAAACGAAAAAAGAAAGCAAATTTATCTTCATAGAATAGATGGAGCATCTTTTACCTTTTTCGATTCAATATCATGATCTATTTTTAATTTAAAGACATTTCAAAGAATAGTCGTCTTGTGCTTACCTGCATCCGCCAGACGAGATCGCTGCTGGGCTTGACCTTGTAGCGGTTGTTCCAGAATTCTTGACGAGCCTTTTCAACCTCGGCTCGGTCCTGGGCCGTTCCATAGTCGGGGTCGAACTCCCATGTCTGTCGGCCTACATAATCGTTGGTGCTGTACAAATAAGGGTTGTTACCTCCTGCTGCAATCTTCAGCCTCCACATTTTCTTCTGGTTCTTTACTAAATTTTTTCAGGTAGTTTGTTGGAAAACAAAACTGAAGCTCACTTCTGCTTTTCTTTATCCTGTTTTCAACCAAATTATCAGCTCATTAGATAGTCAAGAAATTTGAGCTAGGAAGAAGCACATCCTGAAATGTCGACTCGATTGGACAACATCAACATTAATGTAGAAAAAGAAACTAAAATCTCGTAATTACTTATCTAACATGTTCGACTACTATTAACACATTATCAAGAAGGAACTACCTTTTCGATTCCGAGCAGGTGCAAACTCGGAGAGATTAAAAGAAGAAGTGCAATATAAAGCAGAAAACCTCTCAAGAAATGTATTGAGGTTGTGAGTTTGGCAGATTGCAAATGAAGGAAAATGGTTTTCTACGTACTGCTTTTGTAGGCAGAAAGACTACACTGTCAAAGTATATATAGATGAATTTAGGGTTTTAGGTACTAATTAATAATAATTGACGTCCCACGTTGCTAAGAGTAATGCCATGTAGCCCCACTGAGGTTACAACCTCAGTCTACACCTAGACTGGGGTTGTAACCTCAGTGTGGTTAAATAGCATTACTCCGTTAAATATGCCCATTGTCGAACTCTTCCGTGTGATTAGTCAGATACGTCGAGAAAGAGACCTTTGAAAGTAAAGTTTTTTGTTTTTTCTTATTAGTAAATGAAAACAAGAAGGAACGTTTTACTTAAAAGTTAGTTTTACTTGTGAACATAGCCAAACACGTTCTTAGCTACAACAAAAGACCAAATCCAAGAATTTAGATGTTCCAACTCTTGTCGGTACCCTGCATGGAAATTCTCATCTATATATAATGACTTTCAAAATTTGATTCCTTAATTAAACATTATTAATTTGGATAAATACATTGGTTTGGATGAAACCTTACGGTAATCAGTTCCTTTGCCAACAACCAAAAGGTGGCATATTTGGTGAAAAAACGAAGTTTATAAGTCGATCGAGCATTGACTCGAAAAAAAGTAAAGGATAAACAAGCGTTGAATGACTCAAATCGATAGTAAAGATAATAAAATACATAAATAAGAAAACGATCCTCTAAAATCAAAAAGTCTGAATTTCTTTTCCCCGAAAAATGAGAAATTTTAGAAAAATCTAAGAGAATAAATTTGATTGAGATTGATGCTTTTCAATGGATAGAATAAAAAATTATCACCGCTGATATGACAAGAAAACCTTATTTATGGTTATCTGAGGGTAGGATATCATGTACGTAATTTTGATACCAACCCTCATACCATTTACTCATTCATCGAGACTGTTGCAACATGCCCAAAAAAAAACATCATTATTTTGACCAAAAAAAGTTACACTTTTTCAATAAATAATTGAATAAAACCTGTTCTAATGTTCATTTTTTTTTCCCCCCCCTTCTGTCTGTGTCTCCACTTTCAAAAAAACTTGATCACTTTTTGGTGGTTTTAAGAACACTTAATTTTTTTTTTTTAAATATGGAACACGTTTTGTTATAATGTTTAATACAGGAAAGCTAACTAATAAAATAAAAAGATTTTTTTTTAAAAAAAAAACTAAACGCTAGCCTCTGTTTCCGTGCTTGTATATATGTAAAGATTAAGCCCTTATTTAGTAAAAATTAAAATCCAGATTTTAATTTAATTTAAAATCATTAACTAATTTTAATAACACGTTTTATGGAATCCAGGACTTTTCAATCACGTATTTTATCAAATTCTATAAAAATCTACTAAAAAGTTAATCTTAATTCCCACCAAATATGGGCTAAAAGTGGTTGATTTTTTACTTTTTTTAAAAAAAAAAAGTAAATGTCACTATTAAGAAATTTAGGTAAGAACATTATAGTTTTAAAATAGCTTTTACCTTGCCCTCAAAATAATAAGTAATAACTAATTGTTTATTTTAATTTTGACTAATTTAAAATTGTTTTTTTTTATTAAACAAACTTATTTTCTTAATTTTTTTTAATCTCTTCCCAACATGCTCTTTAAAATGTAAAAATAATAAACATAGTTGAAAATTTTAGTATTTTTATGTGACAGTGGGAGTGTCCAAAAAATGAATAAGCTCTCGAGACCCACTGTATTTTGTTAATGTTCTAATTAATTTTGAGACCAAAATGTTATTAACGCGTTTAAAATGTTGGATTGATAGGAATGAACGTACATGATGAATAAATAAATTTAAGATTTGTGTGTGTTTTCTTGTATAATATAGACAAGAAAGTACGAAAATAAGGATTCGAAAAGTGGGTATCAACAAATAAGAATTCATCTCGGGAATGAGTAGAAAACGGCATTCAAAACACAAATGGGCCAGTTGTGCTATTTTGATCATCTGTTACTCTTAGTACGTTCATGCGTGTCATGGAACCAGATTCTTTGCCCTTTCATTAAACGGTTCGTCGTCGTTCATTTTGACGACATACTATTTATAGTTGAGAACTGCTTTTTATCTTCAACACTTTTGTGATAAACGTGGGGTTTTCTGATGGATGCCCGATGACAATCTGCATTAAATTTTTTGCCAACTTGTTTTCGGCATGTTGGCCGCAAGCCCAAAAGTACTATGTAGCTTTCAGCCCATCCCGGATCATATCAAGCTTCTTGTGTTCCAATGCAATATTTATGCTGTAATTATTTCTAAAAACTAATAGGTTACACAAATACAGACGAGCAATATCAATGGGCCATGATATGGAACAATAAAGTCCAGATGAAGCTGTTCATGGCCCAAATCCAACTTTTCAAGAATAATTTAAGCATTTTCGTACAAAAGTTACCATAATTTTTTCTAATTGTCATACATATACAACTATCTATAGGCACATGAATTTGAATTCATGTACATATACATGATAGATACATAGGGGGTTGGGTGGGTAGAAAAATTAATTTTTTACTCACATGGGGCACCCCATGTAAGTAAAATTCAAAATTCTGTAGAAATTTTCTATACTTACGGCATTTTTGTACAACTACACATGTTCGTCTGAATGATGGTACATCTCTACATGATACAACTAAATATCATCAAATTCATGGTATCTTGTAATATCTTCTACTCATAAAACCCAATATTGCCGATACAATCAACATGTTATTTCAGTTCTTGCACAAGCCTACCCCACAAATGAATGTCAGTCAAACGCCTGCCACGCCATCTTTATGGTACTCTTTGTAGACATTCGCCACCAATTCCCCATGCTTTCTCTGATAGATTGGTTGTCTAGAAACCAATGGACTATGGCTCGATCTTCCACTGGGACTGAATTTAGGGTTGTTGCATCTACCGATTTTGAGGCCTTTTGGATAAAAGCACTTCTTCAAGAGTTTGGAGAACCTATTAGCTCTACTCAAACCATCTACTGTGAGAAAAGCACAACCAATCTTTGTTCTAATATGGCGTTTAATTCCAAAATGAAACATGATTGATGTTCATTTTGTCCAAGACAAGGTTCAATTTGGAGTGTCTTGTGTATCACATGTTACTTCTGCTAATCAACTGACAAATTTACCAGTCATTCCTATTTCTATTGTTTAATTTCAATTATTGCGATCCAAGATAGGTTCGTTGATGAGACTCTATCTTGCGAGGCATGTTAGAAATAAGATTCTAAGTAGTTCTGATGATTCTATTGCCATTAATATGTAATACATGAAAAGAATTAAAATTTATAACTTTAGGCCCTGTTTGTTTCGGATTAAAATCAGATTTTAATCTAACTCAAAGTCAAACAATCAATATTAACCACGTTTTTCATGGGTCCCACAACTTTTCAACCACACATTTTAAAAACTTCTATCACAATCTACTAAAAATCTAATTTTAATCCTCATCAAACACCATTTTAATGTGACTCTCACTCACTCTTGTATTATCTAAAACACTATCCAATTCTTTTCTTTCGTTACTTTTATTCTAAAAATCATGCTTGTAAGGTCTTGTATTTTTTGATAACGAGCCCACATCTCGTTACACTAAATTCAAATCCATTCTTAAAAAAAAAAAAAAAAAAAAAAAACTGATTTAGTAAATAGCAAGTATTTAAAACTTTCTTATTTTGGTATCGTTTACTTTGACAATCAATGGGGAAGTACCATAATTAATGAATTTTATTGGCCTAAGTCCACTGCCAATAATCTCTCTTATTTGTTAGTTGTGATCTTAGATTTCACTACTCAATTAAAATCCTTATTAAACAAAATCTTGAGGTCTAATTTCAGATACCTAAGTTTTGATTGGACTAACTAGACCAATTATGGTTTCTAATTCAGTCAACAATTAATTATGCAAATTTATTGTTTTTTTTTAAGAAAAAATATATATTATAATCAACAATTTAATATGTAAATTCATGTCCTTTCTAAATTAAAATAATAATAATAATTATGATGATACCGCCCCACTCTTACATTTAGTGGTGGTCAAGTATTAATTAATCTCAATAGTGCCCACTATTTGACTTATTGTTATACTTTTATGCTTTTTTATTGAATGATTTACTAGTGCTTAAATATATATATTTACTCTTAAAGTTCATATGGTCGGTTGGAGCGTTTTTGTGTATTAATTTTAAAAAAAATTTGTTAGCACATTCAACTCAACATACTAAATATGTTAAAAGATTTAACTCGACGTCGGAATACAAATCTATTACAACTATCTCTCAGACGACCATGATATGAACTTGCGATATCTTGAAATATTAGTTAGGTAGGGGTAAAATAGGTATATAAACTTTTTTATTGTATATGATACAATGATTTTTTATTTTTTTACGAAGGAATCCGCAACCGTTACCTGTGAATACGCACTGGGTAAACTTCGTTCCATGTGTAGTAGCCCGCAAATCGCACAGAAGAGATAAACTGCACTAGTCAAACCTGGTGTGACGGGCTCGATCGAGGAAATGTTGGCAGTGGATTCGAACTTGTGACTTTCGATATATCTTTTCACCTGATACAATGAATTATTATTTCTAAGACGGGTGGTTATTGTTATTATTTTTAAAATGTGAAAAGTCGTCTCTACATTTGTTATAAATCTCAAAAGTGCTCGTGATATTATCTCACACTTTAAATAAAAGTTCATAATTTGAATTAAAAAAAAAATACTTTCTTTTTGTTACATATTCTATTCTTTTTTAAAAGGAATTTTCAGCCGTTTGATTTGATTAATTATCTTGATAGAAAAATTCGTTGTAATTCTTTCAAGAATAAATTATTCATTTTTGTAGAAAAAAAGGTAGCGTGTATTGAAATTCACAAGCATACAACAATACATGTCCAAACGTATAGACATGAATCTTCTTCAAATGAATTTTTTAGAAAAACAATTTTATGAAAAATCTCAAGTAAATTAAATATAGCAACCAAAAGTCACAAATACTTTGTCTCATTCAATCAATTTATTTGCGATTCATACATAAATACCGTGTTGAGAATTTATTTTATCCTTTAGTCAAGTTTTTATGAGGGGCAATTTTTGAGATGTGAAAATGGGTGGTGAAGGACATACATACTATCTAGTGGCCGAGGGAGGTGGGGCCAGTGAGATCCAGCCCCAACTGAAATTTGAGAAGAAAACCAAGTTTTCTTTTCCTTGACGGACTCAACTAAGATTTTGATAAATTTTAAAATATTATAAATTTCCCAAATTAGAATAAATTTTCACAAATTTCACAAAGATCTCATAAAATATGATGAAGTTTCAAAAAAAATGATTATACGTATTTTTAAACTTGAAATCCATCCAAATTCTTTAAAATTCCTATATTACTGAAATCTCTGTAAATTCATTAGTTATTGAGGATGCCTAAATTTTGAAAGATTTCATTGAAGTTCATTAAAATCTCGAGTACACCTAAATTTAAAAGGATTTTTAAAATTCATTACAATCTCAATTAATTTTTTAATATTATTATATGTTGTATATTTAAAAAAATGGCTGTTAAATTAAGCTCCTTTTGAATTTGAGTCCCGACCCCGTGATTCATACTATCAAAAAAGATTTCAACTTTCAACAAAAAAATAAAAATAAAATGGAGGCGGGTTATTCCCACATATTACAATAAACCCTTTAGATAAATCGTGACTATGAATTTAAGATAGTGTGTTATCCTGGTACGTGCTTTTGAAATTTTAAATCAATGATAGATGAAGGTAGTGGGCCTAGCGGCGGATTCAACACTCGACAAGCCATTGAGATTATATTGGGCCGCTCGAGCTTCTGTTCTAGTTTAGATGAATCCGCTATAGCTTAGATGAATTTCTGGATCTGTCATTGGATGAAAGAGCATGAGTTCATACACGTGGATGAACTCATAAGCTTGAAAAGTTTTTTGGATTGTATCTGTCCAAAAAGCCCTTTTTTTTTTTTTCCCTTAAGCTAAGTCAAATGTGCTATTTTCTCGGGATAATAGTAACTTAAAAAAGTAGTTTATTTTTTAATTAAAAGAAAAAAGAAAAGTCAAACATGTTCTTAGCTACAACAAAAGAGCGTTGAATTTTCAATCCCTTGTCGCCTTGTCCGTAAAACATGGAAATCCTTCTCTATAATCAAACCATACGATGACCAACATAAATAGGATCATACCATTGAAAGTGTTAAATGGTTTTTTTTTTCTTTATAAATTTTTTTATTTTTATTAGGACATTTTGAGATTATTTTTTACTAGTTGATTGGGTGATTAAAGAAAATATGTATTTTCTTTTAAAGTTATTATTAACCGTATAAATAGAGACGAGTGACATTTTGCCGCTGTCAATTGTATTTTATTTTATTTTTGTTTATGTATGCCTCTCTCCTCATCCTTTTTAATCCTTCAAGCCCTCTTCTCTATCTCACTTTATATACACCATGTTTGATATCCACTTTTCTAAAAATAATATTATATTCAAATTCGAAACTTTTTCTTATTTATTAACCACGTATTTTTCATCAAATCGTTATTTAAAATGCATTTTTGAAAAAATAATGTGTATCAAACATAGTTATAGTTTGGGTTATGGTGGTGCTTCTACTTTTGTTTATGCTAGACTTTAGGATTGGCCCGTCCATTTGGACCCAAATACACGTGTATGGATGTTGGAACACCACCGTAATCCATCAATTAATTTAATATTATAACATGCTAGGGTAAAAGGTCATGGTTTACTGTGCTACGTAAATAAAAGACGGAGTTTTGAGTTACTATTCATAAGTCGAGTGGAGCCGAATGACTTTATGACTCGGCTAAGTCGTCTAAGCCATTTTTTTTAACGTTTGATTCAGTATTTTAAGTTACAATTATTCGTTTTAAGCGATTTAAAATTTGTTGGAAATGTTAAAATGCGACCATGATAAATATATGATCGATAAATTTTAAATATCAAAAATAATTTTACATTAATTGTAAAACGTAAAATCGTGATTGTTTATGTTTTTTTTTTTCAATTTTAACCCATTCCAATGTCCCTTTTTCGAATTTTTTTTTCCTATATTT
>CAIGRQ010250606.1:0-13398 GCA_903798375.1 Fraxinus sp. D2006-0159 | reverse complement strand
GGTAATCAAATGAATAAATAATTTTTAAAAAATTAAATTGATATTTACGGCGTGCATAAGCATACCGTAAAAAGTGAGATAATTGATATTTACGGCGTGCATAAGCATGCCGTAAAAAGTGAGATACTTTTTACGGCGTGCAGCTGTACGCCGTAAAAAGTATCTACACCACTTTTTACGGCGTGCAGGTGCACACCGTAAAAAGTATTTCACTTTTTACGGCAAGACTTTATATGGCGTGCGATCGCACGCCGTAAAAAGTACATTTTGTTGTAGTGTACATGTGGAAAAATAGCTATATCATGGAAATATGTTAAGCAAACCTTGACAACAACATCTTCAAATCATTCTGAAACTATTACAATCCATAAAGCCACATAATGTTTATGGTTGAGAAACATGACCAATCAAAGAAAGTTAAACACATTTCTCCAAAATTACTCCATACACATGAGTTTCAGGAGAATGGCGACATTGGTTTTAACAAACTCCCTCAAGTGACAATGTGGTCACAAAAGCAATCACGAAATCAACATTCAAGAAATTGGTACACAAGATTGTAATGCGTCGATTCAGAATTTTTTCAGTGTTTTCATCAGGAATAGTATTTGTACTCTTTTTCCTTAGTGTCCCACTAGATTTTACTAAGAAGGTTTTAATACCGCATTTTTTTATACTCCAAAATATTAACAATTAACTTCACTATTTTTCCCTTGTTTCAATTTTTGCCCACTGGATTTTTATCGAACAAGATTTTTAACGAAACAGTTCTTATTCAAAAGGGGAAGTGTTGTAAAATTATAAGATATATATTGATGATTATATAGTGTAGAATTGTGACCTTAATATATTTCAGTAATAAAATATATTTCATAAATAAAATTTAATTAATATCTGATTTCGAAGTTTTAAACATTGTTTCTTAGTTTCAAAATGAATCATACTTAATCTCTTAGATTTTCCTATAACTTTTTATCGAGTCCAAAATGCGTTATTTAATACTAGCTAAAACGCGAGCCCAATATTATCAGGGAAATTCGTGTTCAATTAATACTTGGTTAATTGACCGAATAAATAGAATATTGACGTTAGAACCTTTTTTTTTTTGTAAAAAAAAAAAATAAAAAAAATTAGTTCCTCAATATCTCAGAATTAACAAAATGTACGAAAATGAAATAAACGACATTATATTTTTGGTCGCTATAACTACAATTAAATAAAAAAATGGGATAGTAAATCCCTGAAATTTTCAAAACTACTTAGAGGTCTAAACTCAGTCAAATTACAAAAAAGTGACCGATTCTTTGAAATTAAAAGAGATTAACTATAACTAAACTCAACGAATTAAAAAAAAAAAAAAACACACACACATAGATTGAAGAATCAATATTTTCAAGTGATTGAGGCATTAGATCTCACGTCACAAATTGCATATGAAGAGAGGCGTGTGAGAAAATTTTCGTACGAGAGCCTTTAATGTAAACAGTAAGGAAATTAAAGCGACGTAGTTTTGTTTACAGAAGCAAAGTAAAAAAATAATAAATAAACGGAAATGGATTGAATCACTGTTATGGGAATACTAACCTTGAGATTGCCTCTTTTATATTGTAAGGAAAATTGCATGATTTTTATATATAACTCTTTGACAAAATAAATCATTTTTACGTCTTTATTTTTATTTAGATTTTCATGTACAACTTTTTACTTCCTTCTAAAATTTTAATCTGTTTATATTTGTTTTTTACAGTTACATGAGAGTGGCCAAGTTTTAACTAACAACGTAGTTGGGTGCCTTGATTAAAACAATAATTTTCCACTAACGCTTAGCTATAGACATAAAATTCACCCCCTCCCCTCTCCCCCAAACAAGAAATTACTACTCTATCTACTAGAATTGAAATATTTATAACTAGTCTCTTTTTTTTTAATGAGATTTTTCTCTCGTAAAAAAAATAAAAAATTATTAAATAGTTTTTCAGTCAAGCAAATTAGTGCATTGTCATTTATTAAAATATTATCTAGATAGAAAGAATAGTGTGTCTAGAAACTCTCATCATTTTGTTTAATTTGTCCAGAATGCCTAGATAATTTGAAATGCATGCAAAAATGAAGAAAGAGTTTTAAATAGATTCATAATTATTGTCAACTTTGTCTGATTGGATGATAGTATTTAAATAATTCAAAATCCGTGCAATAAATTTTTTTTTTTCCTTAAAAGGATATTATTTAGAAATGAAACAAAATTCATTTTCTTATACTAAAAAATTTCTCCCCCTGAAATTTTTCTCTTAAAATTAGAAACATCAAATGAAATGGCACATAGGTAAATTCGCAATGATTTTTTTTTTTTTTTCAATTTTATGACAAAATGTCATAGAACGTGAGTCTCAAGTGCTGAGAACAGTGAGCCCCTGTCTAAGCCCCATTATATGAAAATGCATTATTCTCCGAACTCATTTTAAACCACACATTTTTCTAATAAAATAATTTTACATGTAAACCCAAAATTTTTTCTTACTTTTTAACCACACATTCTCCAAAAACTACTATTATAAAATCCGTTCTTTGAGAAAAATGGGGCTCAAACGCATGAAGAGTGCTCCCCCTTTTAATATAGAATAGAAGGGAAAAAAAGAAAAAAAAATAAAGGAGCCTATTGCTTTTCTTGTTGATTTTATGTCCCTTCATTCATTAAAGAAAAAAAAACTGAGATACCCACTTCGACGAAAAACACCTACAAAACCATTTCAAATTTCAAACCTAGAAATATATCATAAAGGGGAAAAAATACTCATATTATATAGCACATTCTTTTGAGGATAAAGCTACTTTGTTAGAAAGATTTGACAAAAAGCTTGACATAATTGTACATGACAGCAGATGATTTAATGAAAAAATTGTGTGTGTTTTAAACTGTCCAATGATAAAATATCACATGAAATTATGTCAAGATTTATGTAAACTTGGATGTTCATGTAACATGATTGTTCTTTTGAATTATTGGGGAGAGAGAGGAGAAAGAATTGCTATAACATGAGTGACGCAACCAAAAATCGCACTGTTGAATTTCGAGCTTGACGACTAAGAATGAGCACGAAAAAACTTGAGTGTTGAAAATTGTCTGTAAAAACGTACCTGAATAAATATCCATGGTTTCATATTTATAGAGGTAGATGGGCCATTCTTAGTTGGACTTAGCGTCTTTACTCTTTAGGAATTCTAATTGTCAGAAGTGTTGGACCACAGTCATAAGTCTAATCACAAATTGACTATATTATTCTTCAAGATAGACTCCTTCTAGACTTAGGATTCTTGAATTGAACAAACTGGATAAGGTTAGAGTTTTTAAGAGGTGGGAACTATCAACGCTTGATCACAAAGGAATTTGGTAATTTGGTTAAGGCAAAAACTCGATGACATACCCTAGAGGATAATTGATGCAAATGTCGTAAGCACTTACCGAAAATCCTCGAGCTATCGCGAGGACTGATCCATGCTCGAACACATGGATCTCCTGAGCATAAAAAATGAGCATGGGAATCCTCGGGCTCGAGGTACATCACCTGTGACCACATCATGGCCCCGTGCATCCATTCTTAAAGATGAGAATTAGGGGTGGATGCACATAAGTTCGATACATAATGTCAGGCAAGATGGATGCTAATGTTCCGGATAGGTCGAGATAGCTCGATGTCGTTGCTCATGAGCGCTAGTTGACACGTGGCAGGATCCAATGGCCCAGGTGGTGACCTTTGGGCTTCCATTTCGGTGCCTATAAATACCTCTTTTACTTTTTCAATTTTCACTTTTCATTCGCTGTAAAAGTTCTTCTGCAAGATCGAGCTCGTGCACATCCCTTAGATACTTTTTTGGGCGTCAAGTAATTGTTAAGGTAAGGCTCGAGACTTTAAGTTATTTTCATAGTCTTTATTGAGAGATGTCAGCGTTTTGGTAGTTCGAGTAGTAGTGAGGAACTGGGAATGTCGATAACTCCAATTGCAGTCCCTTCAGATGCCCGACATAGGAACTGAGGTAACGTCGAGTTTAAGTCTCCCGATGACCCTTGTAAGTTCAAAGAGCACTTAGTTGTCACAGCAGCCCGGGAGTTTGGGCTAATGCCTAGTTGTCATATTAGGTCGCATGATCCTGAGGATAGGATGGTATAGGCTCAAGATGGAGAGTTTGTCATTTTCGAGGATACTCTGAAGCCGGGTTTAGGTGGCCTTTGCACCCTTTTTTTCTAAGTTTCCTAGTCAAGCACTCCATGTGCCCAGGGCAGTTAGTACCCAATGCATGGAGGATGCTCATTTATTTCTTTACAGCTTGTAGGTATTTGGGCATCGAGCCTTACATCGACCTTTGTCGAATGGTGTTCGAGCATAAGCAGCTTCCCTAATATACCTGTTTTGCCTATTTGTCGACTTGAGGTGGGTTTAGGGTTCGGAGCATGCTAATCTCTCTAAAGGGGTAGAAGTATAAGTGGTATTATGTAGTCACTTGAGATCCCGACCTCACGTTTTGGTCGAGGTGGGGATTCCCGTTGCTGCTAAGTTTTATGAGGGTTGGGCCTATTTTGAGTCATTAGAATAGGATAGGAAGATGCTCGAGGAGCTCGATCCTTTGATGCCGGACATGAAGGCCATTATCAGGATGAATTCTTAGATCTTGCTGACATAAGATGTGTTGATGGTATGCCCTTACATTTTATATTCTCGAGCTTTTTGCCTGACGATTTGGTCGACCTAATAAGTTTGATTGTTTATGTGTAGGAATGTCTTTCGATCCCTCGGCCTTTCGTAAGTTCAGGAACTCAAAAGCCAAGGCACTTCAGCCTCAAGCCCCGCCTCGACCAAGGGAAGGAGAGACCTTAGGTCTCAAGATGAAATGAACCATCAAGGGAACTTGGTGAGACTTCTTAGCTCAGACAACATGATCCGAACCTGAGGCCCACACGATAGCCGATCTCATCACCCAGAGAGCTTCCTTATCATAGCACCCCCGAGGTTGAAGACCTCAAGGATGATTGTATATCCTCTATCACCTTGATCATTAAAGACTCTAAGTGTTGCCACTTGGTTTCAAGCATTGTGGAAAAATACCGAGGAGATGTGGGGTTAGACGAGGGGTTATTGGCCCTCACATTTCTTACCTTGAAGGTAAAAAGTTTAGATTAAGCTCTGAATATATTTCATGTATTTCTCTTGATGTTAACACATGTTCCTACTTCTGACAAACCCTGAACATTGCCCAAAGCCTATCACTGCAAGGGATGGATGATTCCCATAAATAGGCCAGGCTCGTGGAGGTCGTCAAGCCGAGGGATAAAAAATTGGCTGATATGAGGGTTGAGTGCGAGGCTATTCTAAAAGAGTGCGATGATGCCATGAACAAATTGCGTCGGGCTCGAGATAAAATTGGGGCTTCCGAAGATGAGGCCGAGGAGGCGAATCTTGAGTTTGAACGCCTGTGCAAAGAGCATGAAGCCAAGCTCGTGAAGGCAAGATAGCGAGCATGGGAGGATTTCAAGACGTTTGAGGAATGTGATAGGCTCAAAGCTGAGTATGCCTTGGGAGCGTACCTCCATGCATTCAAATGTTCAGCCCGATGATTTGAAGTTCGTGCCGGACATGGCAGACGACCTCATTCTTTCAGATATCAAGGATGCTGTTAGGATGAGGGCGACATTGTGACGTATGACTAAGCTCCTGGCATGACGATTTAGACTAGGAACTCCCTATCCCGAGCCCTATTTTTTGAGAATGTGTAAATTTCAAATATTTTGCAAGTACATTGCCCAACCATCTGGGCTTTTACCTTTTACATTTTTCTCAAGTATATTACCCGATTACTTCTAGGCTTTGATATTTTAATTTTGTAAATATATGCTTGATGTTTATTTTTGCACTTGTTTGTCTTGACCATTTAATCGTTAATAAGCAGTACAACTAATTTAGCATTTAGACTCGACGTATGACACGTGGTAATTAAATACAAGGCTAGGGTCGACGTCACGTTCGAGTCTAAGTAGTAAGGATTAAACTCAAGCTTTGAGACTAGGTTTTTAATCAAGATATAGGCTCAACATTAAGTTTAATTAATTTTTGACAAAGTTCTAGGCTTGAAGTATGATTTGAGCCAAGTACGACGCAATCAATCCTGAGCATTCAAGTGTTGATTGTGGCAAAATCTTGTTCTCGATGTCAAGTTCAGATCCAATGGAAAAGTAATTAATATTGAGGTATGATGGTAGGTTTTTTAGTGATGTTTTAGGCTCGACCCCTAGGTCGGAGCTTAATACAAAGTGATAACACTCGAAGACTCAATCATCTCGAGGACTTTTGAACCCGGGATTGTATTCTAGAATGGTCATGCTCGACCATCTTTTAAGATGCATGCTCATGGCATGTCTTCAAGATGCATGCTCATGGCATGTCCTTGAGGTGCCTGCTCATGATAGTTTTTTAGGTGCATGCTCATGGCATGTCCTTGAGGTGCCCGCTCGTGACACGTTTTTGAGGTACCTACTAGTGACATGTCCTTGAGATGCATGCTTGTGACATGTCCTTAAGGTGCATGTTGTTGATAGGTCCTTGAGGTGCTTGCTTGTGACAGATCTTTAATATGCATGCTCGTGGCATGTTCTTAGGGTGCCTGCTTATGACAAGTCGTCGAATTATTCACTTGGATAAATTTTTGGTTGGGTATTATCCAACTACTACTTTATATGAGCTTTCCTATGCTATAGAACAAGAGCTTGTAGGTCTTGATAAATAAACCATCAAAAAGAAAGAAAGATGCTTGGGGTATACAAGCTCGGTTAAAAGTAAACTAACGAAAATCAAAAAAGTGAACGGGGGCATACAAGCCCAAATAAAACTAAAATTAACTAAACCTACTAGACAAGGTATGGACTACTACTAGTAATTAATTTTGAGATTGTTAGCATTCCAAAGCCTTGGCAACGATCTTACAGACATATCTCTCAAGCTATATGCTCCTCATCGAACTTGTCTAATGACTAAATAGGGTCCTTCCCATGTTGGGCCAAGTTTACCCAAGTCATGACTTGCATCTTCGACCCTTTTGAAAACTAGATCCCCAACCTTAAATTTCATAGGTCTGACCTTATTATTAAAATATCTAGCCATCCTACTTTTATAAGAGATAACTCGTAAGGAAGCTTGCTAGCGTGCCTCTTCAAAGAGGTCAAGATGTTCCGTTGTGTGTTCCCCGATATTTTACTCCAAATGCCTCGTTTGGATAGGCTAACCTCTATTGGAATAGTGGCTTCCAGCCTAAAAGCTAACATAAATGGGGTCTCACCAGTTGTTGTCTTATACGAAGTCATGTAAGTCCATAATATGGAGGGTGACTCGTCGGGCTAGTTACCACGAGCACCCTTAATCCTGGTACGAAGGTCTTGCAATATAATTTAATTAGTTACTTCAACAGGCTATTGCTTTGAGGGTGTGAGACCGATGTTAGGCGACGATCTATCCCGAGGTTGTTGCAAAAATTCTTGAATTGTGTATTATCAAATTGTCTCATGTTGTTAGTTATGAGCACCTAGGGTATCCTGAACCTGCATATGATAGACTTCCAGACGAATGATCTCAGCTTGGTTTTCGATATAGTTGCTAAGGGATTTGCTTCCGCCCAGTTAGTAAAACATTTTATTGCCACATCGATGAACTTTAACTGTCATCTTGCTATTGGGAAAGGCTTGAGGATGTCAATTCTCCAGCGTTCGAAACGAACAATGTATGTGGGTGAGTTCTTCAGCAGGAGTATAGATGACGGTATCGAACCTTTGGCATTTATCACATCTTCTCACATAGTAAAAATCGTCTTTCTTCATGGTCAGCCAATAGTATCCGTACCTTATAAGCTTGAAGGCTAGGGCTTGTGCTCCTTGATGATTACCACATATTCCTTCGTGAAATTCTACAAGGGCCCGTGCTGATTCAGATGATCTGAGACATCTGAGGTATGGAAGCGTAAAGCTTCAATGGAAGAGGACTCCTTGGATGATGCAGTATATTGGTACTTTAGATCGGATGCTCCTATCTTCTCTTTGGTCATCGTGGAGATTCCTATTAGTTATGAATTCAACTATGGGGTCTATCTATGAGGGCTTATTATCAATGTCCATGACACTAGGTTTTTCCTCTATTCTTGGCTCTGTCACCATTATTATGTGGATTGTCTTATCAAGTCCATCTATTCCCATGAAAACGAGTCTTGACAATGCACCCACCTTACCATTTTTAGAATTTCACAATCCTTGAACCATCTTTGAAGATCATGTACTCTCAGTTAGTACAACTCATCTTCTCATCCTTTCTTTCGAATGATCCTTCGATCTACCCAACCACTAGTTATGAGTTGTTAAAGAGCTTGTCATGTTCAATTCCAAGGCCATTGGCAAGCTCAAGAGCAATGATGATGGCCTCATATCCCGCTTCATTGTTGGTGGCTTCGAATTCAAATCGAACTGCTCACTGAATTTTGGTCAGCTTATCCGGACTACTAATTATGATCCATGCACCTGAGCCCTAGGAGTTTGATGTCCCATTGACAAATATTTCCCAAGTATTTGCCTTAGTGATCTCGTCCAATGTTTAATTCCCATTTTTATTAGATACGCTCATATCGGAAATGATTTACTTCTATTTTCATCATGAGTTTATTGCACTATTCGACACTATATGCATCGACCGCTCTATTGAACAATAAAACTATGCCTTTGCCTTGATACTTAGTCTTCAAGTTACCTTATATATGTTACATGCATTACCCATGATGTGCCTCGAAAAAAACTTCAGTGATACCATTTATTATAGATGGTCCCCGATAGTTACAAAGGTAAGGTCTTCGACTTCCTCAATTACTTTGTAAAGAACCCATGCATTGACAGATTATTCTCGATATTGACTATGCCAATCGCAAGATGGTAAATTTGAATGTTGACATCTTGACACGTAACAATAATTAACTTACCTTCGTATCTAACTTTCAGAGTTGTTCCATCGACTAAAATTAGAGGTCACATCGCATTTTGAAATCTCCAAATACATTATTCAAGAGCCATGAAGAAAAACTTAAAGCAATTCTCACCCTCTATCGCAGTAAAAAATGCAGAGCAATGATTAATTGTACCCATGTTATGGCAATACTTAGCCAATTTAGCATATTTCTCTTCGGCTGAGCCCCTTAAGTCATCTAACGCGTATTCTTTAGCCTTCCAAGCCTTTCGGTAGCTTATGACCACTCTATACTCTCAATGGACGTCATTAATGAAGTTTGAAGGTCTGCAGATTTTATGTGGGTCATGATACTTGTACATTATCTATCGACCAATACACCATACTCAGGCTTGCCTATGATCGTTTAGGTGAATTCCCACATCCCAAGTATGTTTCCATGTATACTTGCGATCTATAAAAAAATTATTTATGTCCATCTTCGTCACTCGTAAATGATAACGATAACTATTATCGACGCAGACAATCGTCAATAATGACTTGTTTGATTTCTTAAATTTGAACTCAAAGTTGTATTTCAGCGCAATTCGGTGCGCTTCCTACAAATTTTTCATTGTTTCAAATAGTTGCTGGACATATAAATCCTCATCATAGGAACCACTCGCGAATAATTAGATGACTGTCCACTTGATCCAGCCCCTGCGCTACCGCCCCACTTATGTGTTTAACGGGATAAACTAATCAAATCCTCATTTGTAAATTTATTATCATTCAAGTTGTCGTAAACTACAAACAAAATTCTATATGTAACAACGAGATCGCAATGAAGAACAACTATCTCGAGAATAACCACATTATCCTCCCGATCTATCTCCAATGTGTCCCAAAATTTATTAGCATTGTAATTCCCTTCATCTGGATTTTCATGCCCACCTTCGATAATATTCTTCCTCACTAAGGTCACGCAAAGAGGAGTCATGTGCATGTTGTTCAATTAAAATAGATAATTTACTTTAGCATCAGAAGCAACGTTCATAGGTTGAATCGGAATGGATGAATGCTCGTTGAATTTAAATTTTAGTTCCATATCATATTGAGAGAGAATGACTTTTAGCTTGTTTTGTAAATCATGGTACAATTTGCATATAATGTGCTTGATGTTATGGAAATTGGTATACCACCACGTATATCACTCGGCCATTTTTACGTCCATTGCTCTTTTTCATTCCATTCGAAATCACTGAAATAACAAATTAGAATCACAATCATATATGCATGACAAATAGAATTTTTAATTATAAAAAATAGTCGAAAAATCAGCCCAACCACTGGGTTGTAATGATTAAAAAAAAGCAGCTTAATCGCCGACTATTACAACAGATGAATTTTTTTCTTGTTTATGCTTAAAAAATTCTAGATCTGTTAAAAAAATTACCTGGATGTTAATCTATGTCAAAATATGATTTATCGATTAAAAATGTCGAAATATGATTTATCCATTAAAAATGTATACTAATTTAACGAAAATGAAATTAAACGTACTATATTTGCTGGTTCAAAATGATAGATGTAAAAAAATTTCTTGTTTAGTGTTTGATCAATTTCTGAGATTTTGAGGTTGAAACAAATGAAAAATGAGAGTTTTTAACTGTGTTGGAATAAACAAATAAGAAAAGTGATTTTGAAATTTCATGTGGGAGGTGTTTAGTTTTTACTTGTTAAATAAAAGGGTAGTATTGTCTTTTAGATAAAAATGGTTTTTTGTAATTGTATTGTTTATTTAAGGTATTTTGTCTTTTACAATTCAAAAGAACATTGTGAGAATATGCAATTGTTGAAATGTTTGATATTTGTGGAACCATTTTTTTAGTGTGTTGGAGGAAGCATTCAACTGTCCTTAGTTCGTAATGTTGAAATTTGAAATTCTGGGCTACTGCAAATGTATGAATTTGGATATAGATTATGTTTTGTTTATTTTAGTGGTTGGAATTAATGTTGATTAAAATCTAAAGTTTAAAATAACACAATAATTTTGAGTTTATGATGTTTATTAATTTGGTACTTAACAAATACAGAAAGTTTTGAAATTGCTGCGATTAAGTCAGTGTCTATTTATTCAGCAGAATTTAAAGCTCTATTATTTAAAGAAAGTCTTGGCTTTGCTATAGTGATTGCTGTTACTTTGAACATCTGAAGCTTTATTTAGGATTAAAAATTGAAAATACTTGGTTGATTTAACTATATTTTTATTGAAATAGTTTTAGCACTTGGGGAGACTGAAAAATGAGAATCACCTAGTATTCTAATGTACGTTGATTTCCCAGACATGGTGATGGATTAAATTAGTATCCGATTAAATTACTCCTCCTTTATTCATTAATATGTAAACAAAATACTTATAAATAAAAATTCCCCTACGAGTAAGAAAAGATTTCGTAAAAGAAAATATGTCCAATAAAAAAATTTAAAAGCAATCTTATTAAAAAATATTTTCACAATTTTTTTTATTGTTAAGAAAAAAATTGACGTGTATAAATTATATATTCATAACATATCTTTTATGTATATTAAATTGAACATAATTTCGACTTACCGAAATCGAATACGGAAGTAAAAATGAGAAATGCATGAATATGAATATGAATTTGATTGAGGAAAAGTTGAATTATTTGTCCTTAAAACGATTATGTCCCGCATGGGTATTAGTCATTTTTCGACATTTGATTCTTTAGATACAACGATTACGTTCTACAATAGGAGAAATCTAAATTACGCAAATCAACAAATTTTACTAATGTTTTGAACTCTCTTTTATGAAATTATATTTAAATTAAATGAACAAATGAATATCCATAAACATGATATGAAACTTATGAATTGAATGAATTAATTCCTATCGCGTTGGGTCAATATATAGTTGTCCAAAAGCTGTGATTCAAAAATGAAAAATGCATGTCTAGTTTAACTCATATTTTTAAGACGATTATACCCTTCACGAGTGCAAACAGTTTTAGCATTTGCTTCCCAAAATACAACGATCACGTCCCACAATAGGAGCACTCCAAATTAAGTAAACCAACGAACCTTGCTAATGTTTTGAATTCTCTTTTATGTATTTATATTCAAATTAAATGAACAAATGTGTTAGACAATTTGTTGTCAAACGACCTCCGTGGGCGATGATGAAGTCTCGTTGGTTTTCTTCAGTCAGCATCGACCTATTGACTGAATAACGATACCATAATTACTTAAACCTTCCACGTAACCCACTTGGGTCATTCGAAGCAACCTAATTGAATTAGGGTTGCTCATGCCCAATCCAAATAACCCGGATGGCTTTTATGTTATTAGCCCACTTACCTATCTTGTGAGTAATAACCTAAACCTAAACTATTAATACCCGACCCTTNAACCTAATTAAATTAGAGTTGCTCATGGCCCAATCCAAATAACCTGGATGGCCTTTATGTTATTAGCCCACTTACCTACCTTGTGACTAATAACCTAAACCTAAACCTAAACTATTAATACTCGACCCTTCTACTGTTGGAGGCGTGTGAGAAGAAAAGAGTTAAGAGGTTTCCTACCTTTGTGATTTTCAACTTTGTGCATATATAAGAGTAATCTGTTCTTATATTTCTCCTTTGTGGATTAAATACTCTAGAGCTTGATTTCTTCTTCACCTTGTCAAGCTCTTTGTAGGCTATTGATAGAGAGCAACCGGTTTGAGAGGAAAGGTGTAGGTTTGTGGTGGTTTTTGTGGTGTTCGTTTTAGAGACTGAGCCTGGATCCTTTTGGTGCAATTGGTGTTCTCTTGCTTCACATTTGGTATCAGAGCGGTAGGTTGTGATTTTCAGACCAAAAATCGACCAAAAACCAGACCCAAAATCGTAGAAAAAGGCTGTTGAAAAATCTGGCCAGTTTTATTCAATCTGTCCGAGAGCATTTTTGCTTTTTCCGGTGAAACTAGCGACCATTTCAAGAAATCAACACCACAGGAGGCCTCTGTAGGTGAAGGCGAAGCTGGCTGGCTGGCACGTGAGATTCATTGGCGGTGCGTGAGGGTGCATGCGGCATCTTCTAGGGGAGGTTCCTTCAGGCAGTTTGTTTACTTTCATTTTCTGAATGTACTGATATTTCTGTTTTAGTGTTTCAGGTTACGCAAGAAAAGTTGGGCTATTTTGACCTCGGTGGGTACGACGATTGAACCGTACAACACCTTACTGAATTACTTTAGGCCATAAATTGCGGCCTAAAGCAGTAAATTCGCGATTCTCGATAATTACGGACTCAGACAAGCCCGCGCTGGTAAATTACTTGATCCTCTCGTTAATTTTAGCACTAATGCGTCATCGTGTGGGGTGACATTAGGATTGGGATCATTGTAAAGGGGTAACCATTGCTTGTGCTAGAA
>CAIGRQ010250581.1:0-13195 GCA_903798375.1 Fraxinus sp. D2006-0159 | reverse complement strand
TTTTTTTTTTTATCCAAATTGATACTGCAGTACCATTGATGTTAAATATCATTATTTATTTTAAAAAGTTAAAATTAAGAATGTATTCGAGTCTAATTTCAAGATTCGACTCTTTAGAAGAATTTACTTTTAAAGAGTTGGTTGGTATTGCTCTAATATGACACTCTTGTTGTTGGTTAAATTATTAACTTAACAATATGTTTTACCTATAAATAGCTATCATCCGTTCGGGAAGAATTGATGGACATATTAATTTATAAATAAATATAAATAAGCGATAGATAAGTGAATATTATTTATGAATTTATTGAAATGTAATGTTAAAAATAATATTTGATCTTTTAGATATTAATAGATAATTTTTTGCCAAACTGAGTATAAATGTTATCAATTAATAAATTATTGAAATATTTTTTTTAAATAATAAATAATTCAAACGAACCTATCGCAAACACTGCCTTATTCTTCGTTGACCCGATACACCGCATCCAAATTCCAGTTTTTTATGCATTTTGTCTTTTACCCAAAAACCAATTCCCCCAATCCGATATCGCGTCTTATGACTCTTATTCGCTTCTTCCAATCAGTTTGACCTATCCACAACCTTCTGGGAATCCTATTGCCACTTTCTCTCCAAACCCACCCCCCTATAAAAACTCGAAAAAATCCAAGGCAGACAGCAATCTGCAAAACCCTCATTCACAAGCTCTCAACAATGGCGTTTTTCAAATTTTTGATTTGTTATATTTTCCTATTCTTTTTTCTGTCTAATGCCCTAGATATGTCAATCATAACATACGACCAGAACCACGACATGGGCCCCACTTTACAACGTTCCGACGATGAACTCATGTCGCTGTACGAGTCTTGGCTCGTGAAGCACGGAAAGGCGTACAATGGCATTGGCGAGAAGGAGAGGAGGTTCGAGATTTTTAAGGATAATTTGAGGTTCATTGATGAGCACAATTACGTCGACCGGGAATATAAAGTGGGGCTGAACCGTTTCTCCGATCTGACCAATGAGGAGTACCGGTCCATGTTTGTGGGTGGTAAGTTGAACAAGAAAACCCGATTGATGAACGGTGCGAATAATGACCGTTATAAGTTTAAGGCAGGCGACAAGCTGCCGGAGTCCATTGACTGGAGAGAGAAAGGCGCCGTTGCTCCGGTCAAGGATCAAGGCCAATGTGGTACGTTTTAGTTGGTTTATGCTATATAAAACGTGTATAATCTCCGGTTCTGGTTGCTGATTGATCGTAGAAACCCTATGTATCTATTGGGTGGGTGTGTGTGTGTGTGTGTGTGTGTGATTATTATGCTTTCATGGGACGTGGAGACTTGAAGGGTCGAGAGTTGGACTCGGAAGATGTTCTTTTGACAGGATGCCCGGGTGGGGTCATTGATGGGTACAAAGATTGGGACTTTTTATGTTTGGGAATTGTTTGTTTCTGGTAGGCTTCTAGAGTCTTAATTGTTAAGAAACAAATAATTTAGACCATTTTGTAACTTGTTTTTATATGGGAATTCATAATTGAAATTGGAAGGAAATTATCTACGCCTATTTGTTCCCTTTTTGTCAGTATCTGAAATTTCATGTCTGGAAAATTAGGAGTTTGTATCATCAGCTCTTAAGGCCTATTATCAGATTGATTTGAGACATAGGTTTATATAACAGCCAGACAATATTTTGCATCACGAATATCGAGTTCGAAGGTGGTGCTGGGACTCCTTGATGAGGCATCGACCTCTCTTTTACATGTGAGATTTTTGTCCATAGAGCTTATCCACCGAGTTGTATTCTATCGAGACACAAACTCCATAGACCTTAGACAAGATTTGTGTATAATCGTTTCATTATTTTTAATCAATATCAGTATCTATTTTCTTGTTATACTGCTTGCTATTCTTGAACATATCCAATCCAAGTATCTATTATCATGGTTGATATTGGAATCTATGGACACTTTCTATATAGTTTGGCCAAGCTCATGATTCGGTTATTTTCTAATGAAGGGAGTTGTTGGGCTTTCTCGACTGTCGGTGCTGTTGAAGGGATAAACAAGATTGTAACTGGCGAACTAATATCTTTGTCGGAGCAAGAGCTTGTCGATTGTGACAGGTCATACAATCAGGGATGTAATGGCGGTCTAATGGACTATGGTTTCGAGTTTATCAAAAAGAATGGTGGGATTGATACTGAGGAAGATTACCCTTACCGAGCACGTGATGGCACTTGTGATCAAAATCGGGTATAGAATAATGACTTGTTATTTTGTGTTCCACTTTCCAATTCTGTTCTTCCCATTGTGAGTCATTGATTCTTGCTGTTGACATTTGATTCAGAAAAATGCTCGGGTTGTTTCCATTGATGGTTATGAAGATGTTCCAGAAAATGATGAGCAATCGTTAAAAAAGGCTGTTGCTAATCAACCTGTTAGTGTTGCCATTGAAGCTGGGGGCAGGGCTTTCCAACTCTACCAATCGGTATGATATTATGATCGCTTTTCTAGCATTTTATGGAGGTGCCACAACCTTGTAATGATTGAATATTTAGGAAGATGTAACTTTAAGCTACTATTCCTTCTTTGCCGACCCCTCATCGTGTGCCACATCCAAAAACTATTTTCCACTTATTTTTGTATCCAACATGCTTCTCCGACTAGTAATCATGTTGTCATGGGCATAGTATTAGCATTTGCTGAGCAAGCTATTGCAAATACTGACAAATTTGTATATCCTTGTACTTTTAAGGGTGTCTTTACTGGACATTGTGGAACACAACTAGACCATGGGGTTGTTGCTGTTGGATACGGTACAGAGAACGGCCTTGATTATTGGATTGTGAAAAATTCATGGGGTCCAAGTTGGGGAGAGAGGGGGTACATCAGGCTCCAGCGCAATGTGGCTAATATGAAAACAGGGAAGTGCGGGATAGCAATAGAGGCCTCGTACCCTCTCAAGAATGGTCAGAACCCTCCCAATCCCGGACCATCACCTCCAACCCCAGTCAAACCTCCAACTGAGTGTGATGATTACTACAGCTGCCCTGAAGGAAGCACGTGCTGCTGTGTATACCAGTATGGTAATTTCTGCTTTGGTTGGGGATGCTGCCCGTTGGCGTCTGCTACCTGCTGTGATGACCAATCGAGCTGCTGCCCGCATGACTATCCCGTCTGTGATCTCAAAGCCGGAACTTGCTTAATGGTAATTATACCAATATCTTACTGCAATGTTTTGATTTCTTTTTCATGAAAATCTATGGGTACTTATTTATCGTAATATGGTGTGACAGAGCAAGGACAATCCGGTGGGAGTAAAAGCGTTGAAACGTGGCCATGCTAAGCCGAACTGGGTTCGTCTACTTGGTGCAAGGAAGAATCTGAGTTCTTGAGAAACCTGGACAAAGTAGCTCAAGTTACATATTTGTAAATAATTTTTCTTTTTCCTTTTCATCTGAAACTTGAGAAAACGTTATTCTATCTATATCTTGTAAGCTTATTCTTGAATAGTTGTTTATGGTAGAATGTTAATGTTGCACATCCCTAGATTTACATGTATGATGCATGTTTCTTTTATTTCTTCGAGCAAATCTTTGCATCACATTACCTATTGTGTCTACTTGACCTTTGATAAGTAGAGACGGAATAAAGTTTTCATGAGAAAAATGTTTTATGAAAATAATAACATAACTGGATTAGAATAAATGTTCATAATCAAAATAATTTTGTATTGTGTTATGCTTTCCATATTTTCTTATTTGAAAATCTTCCAAATAATCAAAGAACCTAGCCATTAAATTTTATAAAATAGTAGATATAGAATATAGACTTGACTTTGGGAAACAAATTTATTCAGAGGGTGTTTGGTGGGGATTAAAATTAAATTTTTAGTGAATTGTGATAGAAGTTTTTGAAATGCGTGGTTGAAAACATGTAAGATCCATGAAAGATGTGGAGTCATTCAAAACCTCGGGACCAACCTTACTTCTAAATATATCTACCTCTTAATGTAATTTCATTCTTCTTACATACTTGACTAGTTATGCCATCAGGCATTGTCGAGAGGGGTTATTCCCCTTGTACCGAGGAGGGGGCGTACCGAATGGTGTACCCCCCTCACATAAACGCCGACCCCACATGTATAAAATAATGCCGACCCGTGGTCCCCACTTTCTGATGTGAGTGGGGTGTAAAAGATTAGGTAAAAAATTATATACATGTAGCATGACCCTTAATTAAATAGGTCACAGTACACATAATTTATGATGACGATCACATGTCATAAACCACAAAAGGTCAAAGTTAGAAAAACACAATTGTATGTCACAATGACATATAATATATGGTCCCAATTAAATATGAGACACAAATCGCAGAACGACACAATCACTAAAACATAAAATGTGGTTCCAGTTACACATTTAGTCACAAATCATACATTTTTTTTATAGATTACAACTTATTTAGTGGTCACAAATTATCAAATTAATTAATAACAACTTATTTATCGATTACAAATTATCAAATTAATTGATCACAACTTATTTTTGCTCACAAATTATTATATTAATTGGTCACAATTGTCCAGTAATAGTCTCAAATTACACTTTATCTCCCGTACCTCACCCTACCCCCTCCACCATCACCAACACCACCCAAAATGCCATCGACGCCCTAGATCCACAACTCACCACCATCTCGTCAAACGAACCACAACCACAACCACCACCGCCTAGACCCCACCCCACATCCACTGCACCACCACCTCCAAATATTCACACCACCAAAAGACACATCACCTCACCAGCACCACCACACTACCATTGTCATACCACCGGTCTCATATTTGTCCATCCAACGTGCCACTACAAAACAACAAGACACCAAAAATCTACCGCACCACCATCACAATCAAACCACGACCATCCTCCGACCACACATTGGGATTTTTTGGACACTCTAATATCAATGATAACATCTCATTACCCGAATCGAACCAAAAGATAGGAGAATTGGATACCTCGATATGCTCATCCAAGCACACAAAATCAAGGCTACTACCATGGGCATCGGATTGAGTTGGCTACCATCTACGGTGTAAAGAATTGAGGACGATGATGCTGACTCCGAGTTTGATGGCACGTCGGTGTGTGCTATGATGGTAAGGAATGAAATCTTGTACAAAGAGAGTTGGACGACAATGTAGGTTGTGAAAATTGGGATTGGGGCGGGTTGAGCTAATGGGAATGGGGTTCTATTAGAGTCATAGGGTTGACATAATATGAATGAGGATGGGGCCCATGCTACAGTATCATGGGTCACACATCACTCACATTATGTGAACCTCTTTGTGTACAGATATGTACACATAGATTAATTTGTTCTATTAATGTCATGTATGATGCACATTCTTCCTAAAACTCATCTTTCAATATTCATCTTCAACCACATATTTTTAATAAGGGTTGTGCTATGTGTACATTATGGTACACATAGTGGTGTCCATAATGGACACGGGTGCCCCCCGCTATGTGTATCATAATGTACCCATATCATTTTCCTTTTAATAAAATAATATTATACACAAATTCAGAAAAAAAAAATTTATTTTTTAACCACATATTTTTCATCACATCACATCATAAAATGCATTTTCTTCTTAAAAATGTGCATCAAACACCCCTTAAATACACCTACTTTTGATAAAATATTATTATTTTTATAATCATGGGCGAACCCACATCCGGGTCATGTGGGGTCAAGTGACCCTACAAAAACTTTTGACTTTTTTTTTCAAAAATTCTAAAGTTACTTTTTTTTTTTTTTCAAAAGTATAGTTTCTTGTTTATGCCCAATGAGTATCCTTTTTGTTAGTTTGCATGGTTATCCATTTGTTGGTGAAAAGAATTATTGAGTTTTGTTTTCTTCATATATGAATTAATGGTGAAGAAATAGAGAGAAAATGGTTTCAAACATGGAATGATCTTTACCGTTCCTAATTTCTTTTTGGATATTTTGAGAAGAAAAAATTGTGATTTAACGGTAGAGTTTTCAGATCTAAGATCACGGTTTACGTACTGGATCCTTGTAATCTTTGAAGGTCTAACGATCGATTTTGTTCGTCGTATACGATATTTGATTGAAATTAATAAGTGGGTTATTTTTCTATGTACTATACAATTGATTTTGTATGATTTTGAGCGTTGAATGTCATTGGAAAGATGAGGGCGTCATTCAAATAAGTATTTTAGATGGATAATTTTTTTAATTTCAAGATTTGGCCTCTTAAGCATAATTGAGTTTGTTCTTTGGTTGAAAATGTGCTAAAAATTGGATATTTAGATTAACGAATTACTGTCGAAAATTTCAATTTCAGTTTTTCGCAAAACCCTTACTTCCACCGTTGACTTTTCGCAGAGTAAAAAAATATGTAGACTACAATTATAGTAGTGTATTGACTTATTTTTATTAATATTATGTTTTAAAAAAAATACATTTTAATCTCTGACCCAAGGTACAAGAAGTTTGGGTCCACCCGGTTATCAATACCTAATATTTGAACTTTTGACTGGAAAATTTTCCTTTTTCAAAAACTTTCTATAGATTTCAAACTCAACCCAATGGGCTAAGTTCTTGTAGGCTACTACGTGTACGGCGCGCGAATATCGCAATCTTGATCGGAAGTCTCCATCTTCAATAAGCACGCTCCCTCCTAAACTTTTAAAACCGAAAACCGCGTTTAACCAAACCCAATGGAACGAAAAAACAACCGAAATGATGGTGTAATGGGGTGGTTATGGTTTTGATTTTAATGACCCGGTTTGAGGTGAGATGGGTATGGTATTTAGCGACGATGCCTCACCCCGAACCGATTATCCGTTAAAAAAATTAATTAGACAATTACGCATTCCATTATTCTTCTCCAAAATTAATTGGGCAATTTTGACAATTGGACTTCCCTAAGATTTTGGCCCAATTAACATTACTAGTAAACCCTTAACTCAGTAACCTAACTCTAGCCCTACACGTTAAAATTGAAAATTGGAAACCAAACTTACAAAACACTCGTCACTCAACTAATGTACCAAATCAGATCCGTCGGTGCTCTGCTGCTTGTACCTCAACTTCAAATTGTAGTAATCAGCAACAAAGTCTACTATCTTGTGAGCACACTCCCTGAGTTGTTCTGCGTCCATTGGCTACAAACTATCTTCCGTGTACAATTCAACAAAGCCCGGATACGTTATACTTGATTACATTTTCTTTATAATATTATTTAAATATATGATGTGTGGCCCGAAAAATGTGATTTTTAGTCTGCTTTGCTTGCTAGTTTATGCGTTCTTCAGTTTCTCTATGTTGATAGGAAATAGAGAGTCGAACTATTAATTCGGTTATAGAATTAATGTGGCTTTTTGCTGATATTATTAATGAAACTCTGGAATTCTACATTTATTTTAGGTTATATTGTTTGCGAGAGCTTGGCAATTTATCAATCCAGAGGGAAGAATTATATTTTTTATTTTTGCTTTCATTTTTCATATATTTGTCAAGGGCTTTTTTTTATATATATAGTTATTGTCATTTGCATTTCTCTTTTTGGTAGGTACAAGAGATGGTTTATTTATCCCTCTTTAGTGGGTCAGAATAAAGAATATTGATTTTCTACAAATGCGTAATGGAAATTTATTTTATGTAGCAGTGTCTAATAAACTCTTATTTTAATGCTTTAAGCATGTATTTTCAATTATACTATAAATACATTCAAATTGATTGTATTTTCACCATAACCATGGCAGAAACCTCAATTGATGTATTTTATTTTTCATGTAATCAGATGTCTTGCCACGGATCGGCATCTTCTGTTCCGACTCCTTTCTCTTCAGTTGAAGTTGGAGATATCACTACTGGTATTCGAGATGATGCATCAAGTACACTGGGTACTTCACAAAATCCAAGTGAGGTAAATGAAAATCCTACTCATATAGATATAGGTGATGATGAGAAGCCGACTGAGGAAATTAGAAAAAGAAAATCGACCTCTACATTGTGGCAGCATTTCAAGCTACATAGAATTAATAATGTGCCCAAAGCAATTTGACGATTGGAGTTTGGACTTATAAAAAAATAATTTATTTTCGTGGTTATTAACCGAACCGAACCGAGATACGAATCGTGCCGAACTATACCGGCTTACGTGGTTATGATATAGCCAAAAATTTGGTGGTGTGGTTATGGTTTTGGCCGAATCGAACCGTTGCCATCCCTAAATCAATATGTCCTTAACCTAATTTATTACACACACACACACAGAGGGAGGGAGGGAGAGAGAGAGAGAGAGAGAGAGAGAGAGAGAGAGAGAGAGAGAGTGAGTGTGTGTGTGTGTGTGTGTGTGTGTGTGATTTCGACTGGAATAAACCTACGAAGTCAGCTATCCAGATTGGGCAGATTTTCGGACTTTTTTGGTAGCTGACTTCGTGGGTTTATTTCGGCTAAATCCCTTGGAATTATGGGGAGATTTTTGGTGATAATTGAAGAGGACATTGTGGCCTATCCAACGTATTTGAAATTGACGGTTTATATTTTAATTCCATATATATATATATATATTTTAATTCAAATTTAAAAAAGTTAGATAAAAAAATTTTTAAAAAAAAAAAGCTCAAAAGGATGGCTTTTACAAGTTTGAGTTGTCTGTTATAGACGGTCCAAACCGTCTGGACTGTCTATTATAAGACGCTCCATCTGGGCCATTCGTAATCAGACAGTCTGGAGGTGGACCATCTACCCAAATAAATATTTTCTCATTTTTTTATGAAAAAATTTGTAGATCTGTACAATAAATTGTAAAAATATATAAGTGTGTGTGTGTGTGTCTGTGTGTCTGTGTGTGATTGCAATAATCTTCTTAATTAATGGAAGCAGCTGACTACATTTTAAGAGAGAGAGAGAGAGAGATTGCAATAATCTTCTTAACTAATGCAAGCAGATTACATTTTAAGGGAAAAATCCAATCAATACGTCCTTAACCTAATTTATTACACACACACACACACAGAGAGAGAGAGAGAGAGAGAGAGATTGCAATTATCTTCTTAATTAATGCAAGCAGATTACATTTTAAAGGAAAAATCCAATCAATATGTCCTTAACCTAATTTATTACACACACACACACAGAGAGTGAGTGAGTGAGACAGAGAGACAGAGACAGACAGACAGAACCTTTATTACTTTTTGGCCTATAAAAACCTAATCCATCACCCTGAAACACATCAAGCCTACACTATTGTTGGAAAAAAAAAAGCATGAAGTTGTTAGGTGTGTTGTCTGTTGTGCTTCTACTTCTACTTCTCATCTGCGGAGGTACAAATGTGCTGAATTCTTATTTAGTGGATGAATTCTATCGAAAATGGTCATTTTTAATCTTAAATAATATTGTCCATTTTGTAATTTATTCTTTTCTGGTACGGCAGGTCGTGGGGGTGTTAAAGCTTGTGAAGAGACGATTGACCTTGGAAATGGTCAATGTTATTTGGAGGCATGCAGAAGCGCCTGCAAAGGGAAAAGAGGTGCTTTTGCAGATGGACGATGTAAAATGGTTGATACTTGTGTTTGCACTTATCCGTGCACCAATATATCAAAATAGGGGCAATGTCAAAACCTCAATTCTAGACATATAAGTAGGTGTAAGAACCCCTTATCTAATAAATGTTAAATTTTCATGATTTTGACTGATAAGTGATTCGTTAGCATTTGAGTTTATTAATTTACCTCGTGTAGATACTATGTAAGTATAAAGGGATGATGGAAGAATCAAAATTTCAAACTCGTAGGCAACACCCGCAGATGTCTGCATGCTTTAAGCATTGTAGCAACCTGCTTATAAGCATTGAAGGCCATCTGATGTCCCAACAAGCCATTGGGCCACGGAGGCCAGGCGTAGAGCGGCTCAGCTCAAATTGACAACCCTAAGTTTGGGTAATGACTAGTAATTTATAGGGAAAATTACACAGGTATGCCAAACAAAAAAAAAGAAAGAAAGAAAGAAATTTATTGTGCAAATGATCTTATAAGATAATTACTGTACACCTTCTTTGTTTTCGGAAATTTATCATTTCATCTCGTCGAAAAGGTCATGAGCTGAATGGTTGCTTGCTGAATCTGTTTGCTAGATGTTAGAAAAATAGTTTCTGCCTTCAACGACAGTTGTTGCCTCGCTGCGAAGAACTTCACAATCTTTTTGATACTTGTAATCAATCCTTGAGAATTTGAAATCTCACGAGCTATGTCATTTACTCTCTTTTTGTTAAGCCAACAATCCCTTTTGACATGTCCTTTCCTTCCACAATTGTAGAATTTAATGTTCTTACTTTTTGACTTTGACATGTTCTGTTTGTAATTCCAATTGGAGCCACATTCCGTTGATCTCTCCTTTGTTATAAATGTAATAGAAGACGCAAAAATGTCAAAGAAAAAACTTGTGAAGTTGTTGGTCAAATTTGTAATGAGCTTATCATACGAATCAGACAAACTTTGAAGTAGAATCTTAGTGCATTCAACATCCTCGATTATGAACTTTAATAAGTTGAGAAATTAAAGAATTAAGAATGTTGATGTAATTCATCGCAGATGCGGATACTGTCATTCGAAGAGTGTAGAGCTCTCTTTGAGAAGATCTTATTATATAGTGACTTGACCTGTAATAATTTTGTCATAGTATCTCATTTCTCTTTTTTCGTCTACTTTTCCGCAACACTTGATGGGATTGAATGCTAAATGCAAATCTCCAATAACATTTGAAATATACGAAGTTCGACCCTAACAATACCTAGATGGGGTGAATAGGTATTTAATGCGGAACTAAAAACAGTCACAAATTAAACACGACATGTCACTTTTAATTCTTATCTAAATGGTTAATCATGCAAGTCAAGTTATCCTAAGTTGAATTACCACAGTTTGCATATCATAAACATTAAATAATAAAGCACTAAAGAACACAAGAACTGTTCATGGAGAAACCCAACTGGAAAAAACTCCGAGCACTTTATCAGTCAATCTACTATAAACGATTATGTACTTACAGTCTACCAGACTAGACGATGATGACACGAACTATCTGATCTTCTGACTGCAATTCTAATAGCTCTCCTAAATTCTGTGCTCCCCTACACCAACTTCAACTGCAATAACCAATGCTCTCCTGAACTCCGCTATCCTGTAGCAGCCCCTAGCTTGATAGAATCTCCAATCTCATGTGGATCATGAAGAACAACCCATTCTTCACAGACNATTCTAATAGCTCTCCTAAATTCTGTGCTCCCCTACACCAACTTCAACTGCAATAACCAATGCTCTCCTGAACTCCGCTATCCTGTAGCAGCCCCTAGCTTGATAGAATCTCCAATCTCATGTGGATCATGAAGAACAACCCATTTTTCACAGACTGGAACTCCAGTCGCCTTCCTCGATCTTCAACACCTTTGACAAATATGTAGGAAGTTTGGTTTTTGGTATTTGGATATTGAATCTGATGTTTTTCTGACCAAAACACTCACACCAGATGAAGGTTGAATGATGGAATGAATAGATCTCTCACATATGAAATTCTCTCAATTAACAACCTTCAGAAAACCGTTCTGTACGTGTTTTGGTATATATAGATAGGTTAAAAAATCAATGGGCCGAGAAAAAAGCCTTTAAAACGCAAAATAAAAATTTCTCGTATAAAGTTGTCGCTCGAACGAGGTGCCGCAATAGTTGAGCGACATCATGTCGCTTGAGCGAAGGATGGGCGACAGTTTAGTGACGATATTTCTGCTTTTGTAGTTCGAGCAAACCCTTGGCGACAGTCCAGCGAAAATCCGTGCCGTTTTCCTCCTTGTTCCACACTCGAACCCTAGACCTAATAACCAACTTTTACCCAAATTGCATATTACTCCTTGAACTTTACAACCTATCAATATAAGTCCTTTTGTTTACAAAATTTGTCAATTACAAAATCAACTAAAACCTAACAAACTCTCCATTTGACATTCTGTGACAAAACACTAATCTATGTCAAGGCACTAATAAAATAACAGTTACAATCTCAAAGTAATGANCAAATTGCATATTACTCCTTGAACTTTACAACCTATCAATATAAGTCCTTTTGTTTACAAAATTTGTCAATTACAAAATCATCTAAAACCTAACAACATTGTCATCCATCTCCTTCCACTTGCTATCAGTTATGTCACTTGATTTTGTTTCAATTTTCCTTAAGAAATTTTCCTTCCGAAAATTGCTTTCATTTTTAATTTCCTCAAGGAGAAATTGCCCCTGTTGAACATTTTGATCTTGAACTTTGCTTCATTGCTGACTAGTGACCGTACACATGATCATTACTCCATCAGTCGAAGGCTTTGACACCATTTTTATAAAATAGAATGACAACTAGAATGCATCTAAAGTGAAATTGATATATAGAAAATAAAATGACCAAATTTTTCACTTGTAAAACCTCCAATTAAAATTTAGGGTAAAATAAATGGGCAAATATACGAGATTTTCAAGATAGTAGGAAAGTTACACTCTCTCCAAACACGAGAAAATAATGTATAGTCTAGACAAGCTTACAGAATTGTTGTATTGCCCATAGTGTACAAGATAAAATGTTCACAATTCCATGTCAGTAAGTTATGTTGTCATTGTTGACTATTCAATGAAATTATTGAATTCTTAACAATGACGGCTTGACTTGTTGATGTAACATTGTCACGTCAGTTGTAGCATGTGAGCACAATAAGCTCATGTCTATTGTGTATAGGATAGATTTTTTAATCAAGTCCTGACTCTACATCTTACTTCCACCAGTAGAGACTTGCAACTCCTTTATGTCATTCGGCTGAAGTAGGAGAATTGCACTAAATTCACTTTTTACATCCCATTAGGCCAGTGAAAATTGTGAAATTACCCTTGGCATTAATTACATTCTTAATATCTTTACTATTCAACAGGTAGCTGTTGGGTTTATAGATACCATATATCTCCACAATAGTATGATATTCTCCACTTTAGGTCTAAACCCTTATGGATTTGCTTTTGGACTTGGGGTACTTACAAAAATACCCTTAAAATTAGGGATGTTTTGAAAAATCATATGAAAGATTTTTAGGAAGTAAAAAATACTGTGTAAAATGAAAAAAGTGA
>CAIGRQ010250564.1:0-15368 GCA_903798375.1 Fraxinus sp. D2006-0159 | reverse complement strand
TCGAGAGATAGGAATGTCACATGAGTGGAATATATTTAATTGTTATTGAGAGAGACTTTTAAATAAATTTGAAACTTCGATCAACTCGCATGATAACAAATTGTCAATTTAATTGTTAAACTAAAAGTGGATGAACAAGGGGGATTCTACATCTTAACAATGCACGCAAAATTTTGATAAACTTTTACTTCAATTTCTAGTACATATAAATTAGACATAGATTTATTATAAATTATTATTGCTATTCGATTAAGGTTCTTTTAACTTTAACTCGATAAAACACGTAGTTCTCATGTGTTAGACACTTTACATACTACTATAATACTTGATCACGATCCCGTTCACTTGCGGTTTTTCAAACGATCACCTACAACAAGGATTGCAGAAATGGCTTCAAGTGTAGTACTTCTACATTGGTCTGAATCCAATAAGTAGGGCTAACATGGACTCTGCATGCGATGGTTCTATTGCAAAAAGAACCGCTGATAAAGTCTACCAAATCTTAGAGGATTTGGCATACAATCCAGATCTTGACACCTATTACCCAAGCTAGAGAAACCATATAGGTTTTCAGTGGAGCAACAACTAAGGTGCTCAAACTGCACTACAGTAAATTGCACCGCCAGGTTTTTAGCAAAATGAGAAGAAGTCTTCGTTAGAAGATCTGGTGACGAAGTTGGCAGAAATATCTACTCAATGCATGCAACGTTCGAATAAAAGCCTGCAAGTTCAGGGAGCAGCCATAAAAAATTTGAAAAATCTGATAGGACAAATAGCGAAAGCACTTTCAGAGAGACTACAAGGAACACTGCCTAGTGACACTGAGATAAATCCTAAACAATAAGTAATGGCAGTGAAGGTTGTGGAGAAAGAGCAGATTGAGGCCATCACTGCTCGTAATAGGGTACAGCTACCCGAGATAATGTGAAGAGATCAGCTACTACATAAGAGAAAGTACCTACCACGGTTGAGGAAAACTTGGAAGAGTTCGATCGGAATGAGGAACAAGAAAGAGCATCGGAGGATCCAAAGGTTAAGGCAACCACTTCTATTAAACCTTATGTGCCTCCTAACCCATTTTCCCAAAGATTGCAAAAAAGGAAGGTGGAAGAATAGTTTGCAAAGTTTTTGGATATCTTTGGGAAGCTTTATGTCAATATCCTACTGATTGAAGCTATATCTCAAATACTAAACTATGCAAAGTTTCTGAAGGAGATCTTGTCAAGAAAGAAAAAGTTTATAGATTTCGAGACCATCAAGTTAAATGAGGAGTGTAGCGCCATCTTACAGAACAAATTACCTCCTAAACTATAATATCCAGGGGGTCTCAAAATCCCTTGTTCAATATAAAGTGATTCTAATTTTAATTGTTTATGTGACTCAGGAGTAAGTATAAACCTAATGCCTTTTTCTGTCTATAGGAATTTACGTTTGGAAGAACTGAAGGATACTTCTATCTCCCTTCAACTGGTGGACCGATCAATCAAATACCCCGCGATGAGTGGTTGAAAATGTGATCATTAAAGTGGGTAAACTCATGGTCCCAGTTGATTTCGTAGTAGTGATATAGATGAGCCATGGAAAACAGTATTACTTATCCTGGGCAGATCATTCCTATCAACGAGCAGAACTATCATGGACTTTGAAAAAGGCGAACTGACATTGAGAGTTGATGATAAGCAAGAGATGTTCAAGATTTACACCAATATCGAGAATCCATTACATGAGAGATTAGTAAAAAAGCTAAGGAGGAGTGCAGTATATTGTTGAAGAGGTGTAACAAGACTCGAGGGAGATCGAGCCTAAACTTCTAGGAATCCTTAGTCGAAAGGAGAACAAAGTGTTCTAAGTCTGGAGGGAAAAAAGAGAATGTAAAGCTGGAAATTGCAAGAAGTGTTAGACTGCAAAACTCTAACATGAATCACCATGATCCTTTCCTCTATACAGTTTAGCTAAAAACTATAAATTCAGTGCTTGTTGGGAGGCAACCCAATTTCCTAATCATTTTATTTATTTATTATTATTATTATTATTCTTTCGTATTGCATTGTACGTAATTTTATTCTTGATTAATAGGTTGCATTAGTTATAGTCATATTTCAATTTACAGGGTATCACCATCCTATTATGTTTTCCCTTCGGCCATTACACATATTTTACCATGCCGATTTGCATCATTGTAGTTCTCGCCCCCTATAACTTGTAACATAATGTATAATACATATTTTGTTTCATATTTTCACCGTCACCACATATGCTAACACCACCGTCCGCCCCACCATTTGTAACATTAATTGTTACACCACCACCATCATCATTCTTAACAATTATTGTTACCCCATCACCATTGGACCATCACTACCCACGCTACTATTGCCCGCCATCACTACTATACGTACTTCATAACTTGTAGAGAAAAATGATGATTGTGGACACGTAGATATGATGTTGGAATGACAAAATAACATTGAAATAATAGATTTGTTATACGAGCGTATAGTACTAGATACTTTGTGTCCGAATATATACCACTTTAAGGTTTTCAATTGTCATTAAGAGTAACCAATGATAGAATGTTTGGCAATCTATCGCGAGTATATGGATGATGTTGGGATGTCCCTTGGTGGCCATGGGAATTCAAATCAGCACGAGGAGCACCCTGAATTAGATTTATTATAAATAATGAGTCTCGAAGGGTAACGATAGATACAATTGTGATCTTATGAATCATAGTGGATGATGATGAAACCATAGACACTGAAAGGTTATCATGTTATTGGACAAATCGATACTTGAGGTCATACAATATATCACAACAAGATTTTGGCCCAAAGAGTTAAAAGACGAATAAACTGAGATAGTAAGAATGCGCAAACGATATTGTAATAAGGATATGGAAAGGAAATCATGGACATTGTTACTTGATGAGCATTTACTATTATTGGATTTTGACACATACTATCAGATGACGAGAAGACTGTATATTGGATACCTGACCGTGTGTGCCTATCATCAAGGAAACTCGAAAAAGTTCACAACAAAATTCTAAAAGTGTATCGCTTATGAAAATAACCATTTATATTTTAAAATGTTACTTCCCGATTTTTGGATAATAATAGTTTGATTCAGTTCACTTTCGAAAAATAAAGTAAATATACATCAAGTTCTAAATTATACTATTTTTAAAAATTAAAGTAAAGTAAATAACGATATGTTAATATCGAAAATATATTATAAGGGAATCTATTAAGGTTGGATAAATGATTTCAAAGTCGAATTTGTATTTTGTGTACAATCATACGATATTGTTAAACTAGTTGAAAATCATTGTAAGAATGAAATCGAAAGCGATTGATGTCTTATTATTTTATTGTTTTAAATATTTTGACAATAAACTTTATTATAAACATTAAAATTAGTTTTAGATTTG
The DNA here is from genome assembly GCA_903798375.1 of Fraxinus sp. D2006-0159. Lineage (NCBI taxonomy): Eukaryota > Viridiplantae > Streptophyta > Magnoliopsida > Lamiales > Oleaceae > Fraxinus > Fraxinus sp. D2006-0159. The sequence continues at coordinate 11,938 of CAIGRQ010250564.1, read as the reverse complement.
GAGCGTTAACAGTCATTATTGGGTTTGAAGTTTTTGCCCTTTGGTAAGGGTGAACCGCATCCTTGATGGTCCCCACCTGCCTTGCCCTAAGCTTTGGTGAAGGTAGTAAATCGCAGGTTATGCCTCCAAGGGTACAGGGTGGAAGACTTCTTGTACACTTGCACTTACTCAAGGGTCAAATTCATTCAGGGTTCGAACCCTTGACGCGGCAGCCTTGAGGTAAATCGTAGATTATGCCTCCAAGGGTACAGGGTGGAAGGCTGCTTGTACACTTGCACTTACCCAAGGGCCAAATCCATATTTCAGGATTCGAACCCTTGACGCGGCAGCCTCAAGCAAAGCTGTAGTTTTTCCACCTCCCCTTTTACCACTTGGAGATGTGCCCTGGGGGCAAACCATGACCGATAATGCCCTTTGTTTTTTGTATAGTCGAAAAGCTTCCCGTAAAAAGGTGAGCATTAAGGCTTTCGCGCGGACAAAAAGACCGAAATGTGATTTTTTATTTTTATTTTTGTGTTAGCCCTATGAAATTGATGATAAATAGATTAGTAAGGAGAATTAAAAGGAAAATACATACTTTATTTAGCCTCCGCTTGGCGTGGCTTAAGAAGTCGATAAAATTTAAGTCAAGATCAATTATCAATTTTAATCACATTTAATGAGATTCACAATTTTTATCAAATTTTGCAACCACATATTTCATCCTTTTTTTTTTGTTTTTTGTTTTTATCAAAACCTACTAAAAATAGGATTTTTAGCTAAACCAAACAGGTACTCAATATTTCATAAAAAATTGAAAATTTTGGGAGACAATACGAGGATGGCAAAATGTCCCATACTAGGAGCCTAAATAGGTAAACAACCTTGACCAATCAAAGCCCAATTCGATTTTTCATTGATAAAATATTTTTGAGGAAATTAACCCCGCTCATAATTTTCAACTTCCCATTTCAACAATTAGGTACAAAATTTCCTCTTTCAAAATTTTCCATCCACATTTGGGTAAATCAGTTCATTCCAGTTGTTGGTAAGCGAAAATAAGCAACACATCATCTGGGCAGAACACTATTATTTCTTCAGCTAACGCTGACATTCACATGTCAAGGGCATAAGGAAGTGCTTATCTACGGTGAATGGCTTCAAAGGCTGGCGATGGTAGAAGTATTCATTTGGAAATACCAAATAATGAGAAACTTAAGCGCAAGGTGGATAAGATGCGTAATTTACCAAACTCTAAGGATAAGAAGAAGGGTGTCTACCTTCCTTCATCATCATGAAGATTAGTTCTTGGAATATAAGGGGTTTGAACCATTCCCTGAAACAAAATGGGGTTCGAAACTTTATGAATCAACACAACATTGATGTTATAGGTATCTTGGAAACTAAGTTGGGGGAGTCGAAGTTAGACCGGATCATGCGGAGTAAATTTGGCAACCTTTTGCAAATCAACAATTTTTCATCTTGGTTGAGTTGGACGTATCTTGGTCTTACGGAACTCTTTGAAAGTAGACTTGGACGTTTTGGAAAATACTCTGCAAGTCATTCATTGTACTGTTACTTGCTAAAGTAATTTGGTGGAAGAATTCAGTCATTGACCATTGATTTATGTATCAGTATTTATACAATAGGCAAACAATATAATCCCAGTATTCTAGGCTATATAATGGGAAGTGAATCATTTAAATAAGGTGAGTATTACAAGAGAATCATGGTAAGGAGAGCCAGTAAATCTTTCCATAAATACTTTCTAAGTTTGTGCACTATCATGCCCCCGCAAGCGCAAGGGTCTAGGAAGGACACCAAGCTTGGACCGATGAAGAAGAAACTATGTTCGAGCTAGTGGTTTAGTAAGATAGTCAACCCGTTGGTCTGCTGTGTGAACATGGGAAACACGAAGCAGCTTACGAGAGACTTGATCACAGACGAAGTGGAAGTCAATGGCAATGTGCTTCATACGGGAATGGAAGACAGGATTGGAGCATAAGTAAGTGGCTCCAACATTGTCACAATAAATTGTGGGAGAAGCATGAATTGGGATTATTAGTTCATGGAGAAGATTGGTGATCCAATTTACTTCAGCTATGGCAGCAGCAACGATACGATATTCGACTTCTGTAGAGGATCGGGCAATGGTGGATTGTTTCTTGGAGCTCCAGCTAATGGGGTTGGAGCCAAGAAAGACAACATAAGCTGATGTAGAGTGTCGGGTATTAGTGTCCCCAGCCCAATCGGCATCTGCAAATGCATGAAGAGCAAGGGAAGAACGAGCAGAAATGAAGAGACCATAGTGAGAGGTGCCCTTAAGATAACGGAGAACTCGTTTAGCAGCAAGCCAATGAGTAGAGGTTGGGCAATGCATAAATTGAGATAGCTTATTAACGACATAGCTGATATATGGTCTTGTAAGAGACAGATATTGAAGTGAGCCAATCACTTGATGAAACTGAGTCTGATCGTAACTTGGGGAACCATCATTGAGCTGGAGGGTCTCTGAAGAAGACAATGGTGTACTAAATTCCTTTGCCTCATGCATATTGTGTCGCTGAAGAAGATCCAAAATATACTTTCTCTGAGATAGGAACATGATATTGGAAGTTCGTGTGGTTTCAACCCCCAAGAAATAGTGGAGTTTGCCGAGATTCTTGAGAGAAAATCGAGTGGAGAGCTGACTAGTAAATGTATGGAGAACGGACTAATCATATACGATGAGGATAATGTCATCCACATAAGTAGATATATGATGTGGGTTCCCGATCTATAGATGAAGAGCGAGGCATCACTCTTGGAGTTGAGAAAGCCATAGGCTAGGAGAAAGGATCGAAGCTCAGTGTACCATGCTTAGAGAGCTTGACGGAGACCATAGAGAGCTTTCTGTAGTTTACAAACATGAGAGGGATATTGAGAGTTAACAAAGCCTTGAGGCTACTGCATGAAAACACAATCATCTAGAGTTCTCTGCAAAAAAGCGTTATTAATATCCAGTTGGTTCAACACCCAACCATTGATTACAGCAATGGTAAGAACAAGGCGAATAGTAGTTGGTTTGACAACAGGGCTAAAGGTTTCAGTGAAGTCAACACCAGGTCGTTCATGGAAGCCTTTGGCTACAAAGCGGGCTTTATAATGAGCTATAGTCCTATCCGGGTTTTCTTTGGTCCTATAGACCCATTTACACCCGATAATATTTTGTGTGGGGGATGGAGGTACAAGGGACCAGGTTTTGTTCTTTTGAAGAGCAAGAAGCTCATCTTTCATGGCATCACGCCAGTGAGAGTACTTATTGGCCTGGCGAAAGGATGTAGGATCCATTTGTGAGGGAGAAGGGAAGGTAGTCGTATGAAGGGAGAATGGGATTTTGGGTTTGTATATGTTATTTTGTGCATGAGTGACCATACGAGATGGTTGGACCGGTGAGTGTGAGTGAGAATGACTAGTGGCAGTTGGTTGGTCAGGTTGGTGGATTTCCTCACATGGTGTGGGGATTACGGTGGTAGAGAGATCAGTAGTGGGTGAGGAAGGACCGGTGGGGCCATGATGTGGTATAGGGTGTTCAATGAAAATAGGGTCGGGTAAACGATTTACCTGTGATGGAGAGCATTGAGAGGCAGCTTGGGGAGAGACAAGAGAAGGAACTGATTAAGTGGTAGATGAGGGCCGAGTAGGAGTGTGGATTAAGTGGAATGGGGAGAAAGACCGGACAACAGAATCAAGAGAGTCTTCAGTAGGTGTCTTGACCTTAACTAGATGTTTTCCTGTAAAGGCAGATAGAAATTTGGAGAAAGTTTGGTGCGAGAGACATATATCAGGAGATGATGTAGCCTTGTAAGGAAAGATGTTCTCAAAGAAAACAATATGCCTAGAGATAAAGAGTCTATTGGAATGAGTATCAAAACAAAGAAATGAATGATGAGGCAATGAAAAACCGAGATACACGCATGGTCGGGAAAGGGGTTCGAGTTTGTGAGTGTTGAATGGGCGAAGCCATGGATAGCATAGGCAACCAAAGACTCGGAGGGAAGTGTATTTGGGTTTGTCACCAAAGAGCATGTGATATGGTGTATCATTGCGGAGAATGGGAGTGAACATGCGATTAATGAGGTAAGTGGCACTTTGGAAGGCATAGGTCCAAAAACGTAGAGGGATGGTAGCGTTGTGAAGAAGTGTGAGACCAGTTTCGACAATATGGCGATGCTTGCATTCAGCAGAGCCAACATGTTCGGGTGTATAAGGTGGACGTGTGAGGTGTGAGGTGTTGAATACCATGTTGGGCTAAAATATGAGAGAGTGCTTTATAATCACCACCACCATCTGTGTATACGATTTTGAGTGTAGTATGAAAGAAATTTTCAATGATTTTTCTAAATTTCTCAAAAATAGTAACGACGTCAGATTTAAGTTTTAGAGGATACAACCACGTGTACTTAGTAAAATAATCAATCAAGATAACATAATATCGAAAATTTCCAAATGAAGTCACTGGGGCAAGGCCCCAAACATCCAAATAGATAACTTGAAATGGTTTAACACAACTAATAGAAGAATTTTTAAAAGGTTGTTTATGACTTTTGTTACATAGACAAGANAATAGTAACGACGTCAGATTTAAGTTTTAGAGGATACAACCACGTGTACTTAGTAAAATAATCAATCAAGATAACATAATATCGAAAATTTCCAAATGAAGTCACTGGGGCAAGGCCCCAAACATCCAAATAGATAACTTGAAATGGTTTAACACAACTAATAGAAGAATTTTTAAAAGGTTGTTTATGACTTTTGTTACATAGACAAGAGTCACACACTTTATTGTTAGATGAATCTGAAGAGAGAATTTTATTACTATCGAGTATTCTCTTCTGGATTGAAGGAGAGGGATGACCAAGCCGTTGATGCCATAGCTGAGAGGAGAAGGTGAATGAAGCGGAAGGAGTGAGATTTGATTGCTTGGTAGGTGAGATTGTGGATGGCCACTCATACAAGTTGTGCTTACTCTGGCCTTTCGCCAAGTATGCCCCCGTATTCAAGTCCTTCACAAGAAAGTAATCAGGAAAAAATTCAATGGATGTGTTATTGTGTTTGCAAAATTGAGACATAGATATGAGGTTCTTTGTAATCATAGGTGTACACAAAACATTATCTAATGTAAATAAAGCAATACAACGGAAGAGGAGCCAACATGAGAGATAGAGATTCCTTTATACCGACTACAATATCCTCATTACCAACATAGTCTGAGTGCAAGGAAAGGTTCTGCAGGTCTGAAGTGACATGATGTGTGGCACCCGAATCAAGTACCCAATTGTTGTTGGCGTGGGTAGATAGTCCTTCAGCCATATTCGCTTGAGCTTAAGAGGTGTAGAAATATGGCTGTCCACCAGAGCGACATGTCTTTGCGCTATGTCCAGTTTTGTCACATAGTTGACAAATAATGCGAGGCTGACATTGATTTCCCTGATGCTGATATGAATTCCATGGAAGGGAGTATGATAGAGAATTGGAATAGTTTATACCTCTTCCATAAGAAGGCTTAGATTGCTTCCGATTGAACTGGGGGTGGTTAGACAGAGAATTTTACCCACCTATGTTGCTATCGAGGCGGTATGTGATGTTATTGTAGCCACCTCAATGGCCTCCTCTATTGCCACGGCCTCTAAAATTGGATCGCCTTTGAGTAAGTTGTGCAGTAACTTGTATTTCTTCTTCCTTCGGCTCTCCATGATTGCTTACCAATTCTTCATCAAGTAATTTATCATAGAGGTCTTCAAAGGTTATAGGAGTATCACGGACACGAATTGCTGTTGTCAATTCTTTGAACTTATCGCCCAAGCCGTTTAAAGTGTAGGACATGATTTGAGCATCATTTAGAGAATGCCCAATGAGAGCTAGATCATCGACAAGGCTTTTAACCTTGCTCATATAAGCAGCTACAGTTTTCCTTTCCTTCTTGTTTGTCATAAGAGAGAACATGATGGAAAGCATACGGGTATTTGAATGATTAGCGTAACTGGTTTCTAACCTGTTCCAGGCATCTGCAGATGTGGTGCAATTATTTATCGTCGGGCAGATTGCGCTATTGATAGTGGCCTATATATACCAAGGAGCACAAGACGATCTTGACAAGTCCAAAGGAGATATCCGGTTCGTTTTTTGATGGACATGGATGAGATCCATCGACAAAACCAAGAAGTCCATAACCAAAGACGAGATTGGTTAATTGGGACTTCCAAGATGCATAATTTTCGCCATTCTTTGCAAGTTTAAATGGAATCTGAGAAGAAGCATTAAGAGATATCAGATTTCCATTGGTGGGAAAAGAATTACTTTGAGCCGTGGTGTTCACAGTGGTTGATGCAATCACCGGTTTAGAATCAGTTGTTGACATTATTGGTGTTGCAGAGGACTCCTGGGATTTTTCCATTACAGAGGATACGATTGGTTTTTTTTTTATAGAAGGATCAGACTCTGTTCAGTTGACAGAGAAGCTCTGATACTATAAAGTAATTTGGTGGAAGAATTCAGTCACTGACCATTAATTTATGTATCAGTATTTATACAATAGGCAAACAATATAATCCCAGTATTCTAGGCTATACAATGGGAAGTGAATCATTTAAATAAGGTGAGTATTACAAGAGAATCATGGTAAGGAGAGCCAGTAAATCTTTCCATAAATACGTGCTAAGTTTGTGCTCTATCACTTGCAAGTCGTAGACCATTATGGGACAATATTATGGTGTTTGGTTTGGATTGTTCTATGCCTTGGTTGACTATGGATGACTTCAATAATGTACTTCATTTTGATAAGAAAAGTAATGGAGCCGATGTGACCCCATATGAGGTAAAAGACTTTGTAAATTGTAGCCTCAATGCTAGACTTACAGATATGAGATCTATTGGGTGTTTCTATACTTGGACCAACAATTCTACTTGGTGTAAACTTGACAGAGCAATGGTGAATGATGTTTGAATGCATATGGGTTTTTCTTGTGTTGCGGAATTCCTACCCTTGGGATGCCTCTTCGACCGTTCACCTTGTATTGTTTCCACTTTTGCATGTGATGTGAGCAAGAAGAAACCATTTAGATTCTTTAATATGTGGACTAAGCATGAGTACTTCCATGAAGTTGTGCAAAGTGTTTGGAATCTTGAGATGCGTGGCACTAAGCAATTCTCTCTTCGCAAAAAATTGCAACGTCTTAAAGGTGTACTCAAAGAGCTTAATGTTAAACATTATGGGCACATTTCTTCTAGAGCCGAGGTTGCCACTAAAGCTTTAAAAGAAATCCAACTGGTTTTACAAGATGATCCTACTAATTCCCATTTGCAAAATGAGGTTGCTCGTCTGAGGAAAGAAGCTATGAATCTTTTTGAAGCGGAGAGAAGTTTTTTACTTTCAACAAGCGAAGTGTACATACTTAAGAATAGTGATAAATGCACAAAGTTCTTCCACTCTATGGTGAAGAGAAACATCAAAAGAAACTTCGTTGCAGCTGTTCTAAAAAGAGATGGTTTATATATATACCTCTTCACAAAAAGAGGTGGCTGATGAATTTACACATGTTTATAATGAGTTGCTTGGGAAAGACAGCACTGTACTGCCTTTTATAGCTGAAAATCTAATGTTTGGGCCTACTTTACCCGAGGAGCGTGCTACATCACTTATCCGAGATGTTTCTAGGCAAGAAATTAAGGATGCATTATTTAGCATTGGTGATAACAAGTCGCCGGTTCTGGATGGTTATTCATCTTGTTTCTTTAAAGAATCTTGGAACATTGTTGGTGATGAATTTATGAGAGCTATTGAAGAATTTTTTGCTTCAAGATCCCTCCTTAAGCAAGAGAACCTTACCGCTATTGCTTTAGTCCCAATGGCCAATCATTCTACTTCAGTGGGTGACCATAGACCTATTGCTTGTTGCAATGTTTTCGGTATGATCATTAAGATACTTGCCTCTCGGTTGGGATCTACTCTTGAGTCCATTATTGATATAGCTCAAGCCGCTTTTGTGGAAGGTAGAAGTGACGGAGAATATTCACCTTGCTCAAGAGCTTTTGTGTTTTTATTTCATATTAACACTTTTATAACGAGGAACGATAGTAAGTTTGCATGTCACAATTGTTAATTAAGTGATCCTATGTTTGGCCCTCATTTTTTAAAACTAATTTTCAATCACATATTCTCACTTAAAATAATTTTATACGTCAATCGATTTTTTTTCTTCATTTTCAAATTACATATCTTCTTATCAAAATGGAGCTTTTTTAATTAAGAATTTGTGGGGGAAGGGGGAGGGCTAATGACATTTCTCATGGAAAATAAAGTCAATCAAACACACTCTAATTTGAAAATAAATTAAAGTTTAGCGAGTAAATGAGTTAATTGTTTCAGTAGTCACAAAACTTATGTATGTGTCTTTGATTGCTCATTAAAGTTTGAAATGTTGAATTTTCGGCCACTAAACTTATCCAAAAGTTGAACATTATTCATAAGTATAACATCCATTTCAAACTTTTGATCGAATTAGTAGCGTGGTTAATGGAATGCATATGCGCGCCTCGTCACATCGTTAATAAATTGCTACGTTTTCGATTGCTCACTAAACTTTGAAAAACGTCTTATATTGTTCACTAAACTTTGAAGTGATTGAATTTTGGCCACTAAACTTATAAAAATGACGTCGACCTGTTGTTAAAATTTGTGTACCGCAAGTGCACATATTGTGTAAAAGTAATAAAGTAGACAAAGGAGTCCATGTTGTCAATTTCACGAGAAATGATTACTCAATTACACAATAGTTCAATTTAATTTAAATATCTTTTTGTAGAATTTTAAGCTATTTTCATCATTTGAAAAATTCAAATTTATTGCGCATTTCGTTCCAAAATCGATTTAATAATATTTATTGTATGTTTGTTTCAAAAATCCAAATTTTAATTAAATTTATTGTCTGTTTTGTTGCAAAATTCATTTAATTAAATTTATTGTATGATTCTTTGCAAAATTCAAATTTTAATTTACTTTAATTTTAACAACGAAATACATAATAATTTGAATTTTTCGAATGATAAAAATATCGTAAAATTTTATAAAAATATGTTAAAATTAAATTTAACTATTGTATAATTGAGTAATCATTTCTTGTGTGATCGACAACCTAGACTCATTTGTCTACTTTATTACTTTTACGTGACCTGTGTACTTGCAGTACTCATTTTTTAATGAACAACATGTCGACGTCATTTTTATAAGTTTAGTGGTCCAAATTCGACCACCTCGAAGTTCAATGAGCTATAGAAAACGTTCTTCAAAGTTTAGTGAGCAATCAAAGACTTTTTTCAAAATTTAGTGAGCAATCAAAAACGAAACAATTCATTAACGAAGTGACGAGGTGCCAAGTGGGCATTCCGTTAATCACGTCACTAATTTCGTCAAAAGTTTGAAACGAATGTTATGCTAATGAGTAACATTCAACGTCTGGATAAGTTTAGTGGCCAAAATTTGATATCTCAAATTTCAGTGAGCAATTTAAGATACAAATATAAGTTCAGTGACCATTGAGACAATTAACTCATGATACAATTCAGAAAAATTAAAATTTAGTAACTCAAAGGTCCTATTTGATTGCCATATTTTCCATGAAAAATGTCTCATCCGAGAAAAACGAATTCCACTTTAACCGTTTGATTACAACGTGGAAATGAAAATCGAATTTCAAGATACAACTACTTTAAGATGCATTTTCTGTGTTTTCATAGAAAATGAATTCTTATGTGTTTGGTGGATTTTTATTTTCCAACTGACGCGAAATTGGAATTCCTTTGCCTATCAAACGGAAAGTTTGCTGAAATTTCAATGGCTAACGATAAAATTTAGCCCAGTTGAGAGTGCGTAAATTTTTTGAAAACGGAAAGGATTTTTCAAGAATCGAAATACAGGGTTACTATCACAAGGACGAATTCTTGGTAAAATACTTAGCTAAACTTTCGCCTATGATGACACTGAGGTTCCACTCAGTCAGCCAACAAATTTACACAATGAACATACGAAAAATAAAGGCAGCAATGTAAAGGAACACAGATTTTCTAGTAAAACTCAACTCAATTATTATTCCACAATAATACAAGAAAATAAAAGAATATCGAAGGAACACAACATACACTGTGTCTCATTAGTCTAGCCTTCTCAATTTATAGACCAAAATTTGTATGCAATTAACACACTTAACTGCAAAGGGGATAACCAACCCAGTTGGCTTAAAACTGCCAGAAACTGCTTCCCATAACCATTCCCAGCAACTGTCCATACTTCCACTTGTATGGACCCCGAAAACTACCCAGCACGTGCGCCCAATTTGGACACTTGAATTGGTGGACTAAAAGCCCACTAACAGCAAGCTGGATCAGTCAATGCCTTGCAATCTGCAACACTTTGGCACCAACCAAACTGAAGCATCATTCCCACGAATTGAAACCCATATTTTCCTTGCTCTGAAATCCAAAGTATGTACCATCAACATACCTATCCGCAAAATCCCGACGTGAGTGCAAGGTGTGCTCATGCCATTGTGCATGTCAACCTTTAAAAGGTTGACAAACCTTCTTCATCGGAAGAGTCCAACATTCTCGTCAAAAGAGAATCAAGATACTCCTTCACCTTATCCTCAAACTGTCACATATCAACATCCCTTTCATAGGTTGCATCAACTCTGTTGCTACATTTCCACAAGACAAGATAATTTGTTCTTCTATTATTCCTACTCACCCTCATTATTTGATGACCCATAATCTTTGCCACCTCCTTATCACATTATTTTATGATCATAGGAGGAGCCCTCTTGACCTGCAAACGATCTTCTCCTGTCGAACTTTCATTTAAGGGCTTCAAATAGCTCACATGAAAAGTATGATGAACCTTCAAACGATCAGGTAGATTCAATCGATATGCTACCTTGGGTTGTGCAAACTAATAAAGCTTTGGACCGTCATATTTCTGAACCAGACCATGATGTACAATTTTGCTACTGGTCTTTTTCAAATCTGGGGAGTTAATTTCAACAACACTTTATCCCCAACCTGAAATTCCACATCTCCCATGTTCTAGTCAGAATACTTCTTCATTCGTCGGGCAGCCTTCGTAAGACTATACTTTGCTTGCTCAATCATCTCCTGTTTATCCTGAGCAAATCGAAAAGTAGCCGGACATAGTCTGCGTCCCCCTTCTTTTACAATATCAAGAGGCGACTTGGGCATATGTCGCATAGTTAACTCGGCTAGACACATCCATGTAGTAAAAGATTGATGGAGATTATGTTGATATATGATTGATTTCATCCTTAATGTTTTGATCATAACAAACAAGATTAATATTATTTCTAACAATTGATTTTGAGTGATGATAATTCAATGTTAAAATCAATCAAGCATTGTCAAAATCAACACATCATAAATCGGACTTGAATCCCAACACGTTTGATTATTTCGAAATGACCGTCATATTTCTGAACCAGACCATGATGTACAGTTTTGCTACTGGTCTTTTTCAAATCTGGGGAGTTAATTTCAACAACACTTTATCCCCAACCTGAAATTCCACATCTCCCATGTTCTAGTCAGAATATTTCTTCATTCGTCGGGCAGCCTTCGTAAGACTATATTTTGCTTGCTCAATCATCTCCTGTTTATCCTGAGCAAATCGAAAAGTAGCCGGACATAGTCTGCGTCCCCCTTCTTTTACAATATCAAGAGGCGACTTGGGCATATGTCGCATAGTTAACTCGGCTAGACACATCCCTGTAGTAAAAGATTGATGGAGATTATGTTGATATATGATTGATTTCATCCTTAATATTTTGATCATAACAAACAAGATTAATATTATTTCTAACAATTGATTTTGAGTGATGATAATTCAATGTTAAAATCAATCAAGTATTGTCAA
>CAIGRQ010250549.1:0-15347 GCA_903798375.1 Fraxinus sp. D2006-0159 | reverse complement strand
TGGCAATGGGCCGAGCCGAGCTCGTCAACCCAACCCCCTGCTTGGCTCGGGCTCGTGCTTGTCTTTTGACGAGCTCGACCGGCCCGTGGATCGCTACAGTACGAGCCGAGCGGGCGAGCCGACGAGCTACTCGGCTCGATTGCCACCTCTAAGTTTAGGGATGGTTCCATTCAACTTTGGACCTAATCTAATTTCCCGACTACACGATTGCTTGGCCTTACCTAAATTCACTTATTCCAATTTTTGATGGGTGTTTTATCATTTTTTTCTTATGGTACTGAGCCAGAAGTAATTTGCGTTTCCTAATATAATCTTTTATTTTTCATGCTTTGGATGTTCATGTTTGTTCAAGACGATTTGTATGTTTTCGATTGATGTTTTGTCACCTTTTCGAATGTTTTGCAATTTTTTTAAAACTTTTTTGTCACGTTTTTCGTCACTTTTTTTTTTAATCCATGTCACTTTTTTAGTGTTTGTCATTTTTCTCTATCACATTTTTTAATGTTTGTTACTTTTTTAAAATTCTTGTCACTTTTTTAGTGACAAATATCACTTTATAATAAAAGTGACATTGTATTTCACTTCACCTTTTAATGAAACTGATAATATGTCATTTTTTTAATTAAAAAGTGATATTACACTTAAACTTTTTTTTTTAAAAAGTGATACAATTCACCCAAACAGTGTTCGGGGTTTCGTCATTTTTTTTAGGTTTTATCATTTTTTTTAAATTTCTGTTACTTTATTGAATTGATTCCAAAGTTTTGATTGATGTTTTGTCACTTTTTTTTTTTAAAAAATTTCTGTCACTTTATTAAACTGAATTTAAGGTTTTGATCAATGTTTTTCCACTTTTTGAATGTTTATCACTTTGTAGAATCTTTGTACCGTTTTATAATGTTTGCCACTTTTTTCTATCACTTTTTTAGTAACAAACATCACTTTTTAATAAAAGCGAGATTGTACGTCATTTTTAAATAAAAAAGTAATACTTAACTTTAAAAAGGATATAGTGTCTTTTTTTAATTTTAAGGACATTTTTGTAAGTTGCCCACCAAGAGTTTTTAGGAAAAAAATTGCTCAAATAACTTCTTAGAAAGCTCATCCACAAGAAGCAAGGAAAAACTGAGGTCCTATTAAATGAACTTTAAGCTCTCCTTTGTTTGACTGACCCACTTTATCCAAAAATTTATTTTTTCTCAAACTCATTTTCAACACTACATTATTTTAATAAAATAATTTTTACGTAAACCAAATTTTTTTTTCTTAATTTTTAATCACATTCTCCAAAAATTTACTATTACAAAACTTATTGCTAGTGAAAAATGGGGCTTAAACAAGAATATGTTAAAATTATTTGGGAAAGTCCCCTTGTACATAATGGGGGGTACCGAATGGTGTACCCCCCTCACAATGTGTGCGGGTCCCGTGTGTGTTTTAAAATAGCGGCTCGTAGTCCCCACCTTCAAATGTGAATGGGGTGTAAAAGATTAGGTAAAAAATTATGTACATGTAGCATAATCCAAATTCTTTTATCAAAAGTTTTATGGAATAACCGGTTAACCACCTTATTTCGTAAATCTAATAACATGTGAAAATGCCCCCAGGGCAAATCTCTTAGTGGCAAGGGGGAGGGCGGTTAAGGCTCAGCGTGGTAGTGTGCAGAGTTCGATTCCACGCGAGGTGAAATTGACTTTGTTGCAAGCGGGAGTTATCATAGGGTTAATAGCACAGACCTGTCCATAAGCTTTCCACCCTGACTCTTGAGAGGCACATTCTGATATTTACCTCATCCACGATGGTCCAGGACAGGGTCGATAGGAGCCCTCAAGGTTTGGGTTCAACCCCCTTTTTTTTTTTCTCTAATAACATGTCAAAATGAAAAATCCTATGGTAATTATGCATTAATGGTGATTTGACCAGAATTAAGTGCATTCAATCAGGGTTTTCGTCTGTGTATAGGGGTTCACAGAACCCTATGACCCACCTCAATAAAAAAACACCCAACCCCCCCAACCCACCCCCATTGTGTGTACTCGATAGATGTTCTGACACAGAGGAAAACCCAAGGAAGCTAAATGGCTGACCTTGGTCTTTACAGTAAATGTTGGGCTAGAAGAAATGATCCAGTCCACACGTTGCATAGGTAACACTGGATATATTTATCCCAAACAAATTAAAGAAAAAAAAAAAAAAGCTAAAATTTGGTTATCCATCGTTAAACACTTTGAATTGAACAAGCAACGCATCCATATTGTTGGCCTATAAATAGAAGCTTCAGCCTCGTAGTTCTACACCATCCTCTGTTAAACCTTTGCAGCAGTTTCTATCTCCCCCAAACCTTATTGCTTTAGCGAGCGAGCGAGCGAGATGTTGAGCCATATAGTCGAGGCTTTGACGTGGGAAAATGAAGAAGAAAACAAGAAGAAGATCAAAGGGAAAGTCGTGTTGATGAAAAAGAATGTGTTAGATTTCAATGATTTTGGTGGTTCAGTTCTCGATCGAGTTCATGAGTTATTAGGCCAAAAGGTGACTCTGCAGCTCATTAGTTCCATCAATGGTGATCCTGGTCAGTTCTTTATCTCCCTTTTCTTTTTTCTCAGTAATCTAACTTGAAGCTTTAACTTAAATTAAAATCTGATTTTAATCCGAAACAAACATGGTTTTATTCTATTTGTTGAAAATTGGGTCGTAGGATGATCATGTGGCTGGCTGAACCCGCGTTTAAATTCAAACTTTTAACTCCCATAAACCTCTATCATGTCATATAGTGTCTGTTTGGGCTCCGTTAAAAGCAAAAAAACGCATTTTCATTCCCTGCAACTGTGGGTTTGCATCGATGAAATTTGTTGGAAGGTGATGAGCAACGAAGGGCTATGTTGACTTACGGAGGAAGACTTGGTAGTTCAAAAATTAGTTAATTCCAATTTCACCCTTGCATTACATTATGCCCACGAGTTGCTTGTGTTGATATCTTGAATAATTCTTAATGTACAGACAAATGATTTACAGATTGTTTACCAATACTTACATGAATGGGTCCCGCATTATAATAAAAAATGGCGAAAAAATCCCACCACTTCCCCTATTGTGAGGTATCTGTGGAGATCTGTGAACCCTCATCTGCACCTCAAGTTTCTCTCTGATATCTTATGGATTGTTCAATTGATGTGACATGGGTGCTGTACTTTTTCAGTAGCACCATGACTCGTGGTCACTTTATCCAAGAAAATATCTACGACACTTTTTGCACTTATTGCTTTGCTTTTATCTCATACAGTCAATAGTTTTTTACCGCAAAAAATGGGAACTAAATTTCTATTAGGCCATATGGCAAGTTTTCCATAGGAGATGGAAAGTTTTTTTCACTTTTTGAATTTTGAGTAAATAGGAAATATTTTTCAGATAATTGATTTTTCACCTTTTATTGGTTAGCCACATTTTCTTGTTTTTTTTTTTTGAAGTAAATCAATTCACACCACGTTATTGGGAATTGGTTTTCTAGGCAGTTCCTTTAGTGTTGTGAATTTGAAAAATAATTAGGCTCAAGTTTCACTATTATCCATTTACAAATACAAAAATTATGCACCGGACAAATCTGATCTGAATTTAAAGAGACTTGTTGAAGATAAGATTTAAATAAATTTTCTGACCGTTTAAGATTTTAGATGAGACGATTAATAAATATTAAACATATATAGTCCCTGTTTGACTCACATTATTTTTTTTTTATTTTCATTTTTCGACTCATTTTCAACTACACATTATTCAATAAAATAATATTTTTCATCACATCAACAACTTTTCCTTCTTTTTTAACAACATATTCATCATCACATCACTTCAAAAAAAAAAAAAATGTACTCTCTCATTTTAATATGCACGAAACACATTCATAGTTGGACATTAACCATCCACAATGTCATCCCATGATCAAATTAGAAATCACAAGCCCTCGAATCCAAATACGCAACGTCTTTGACATATAATCTATAATCTCATCCCATGATCAAATTAGAAATCACGAACTATCGAATCCAAATACGCAACGTCTTTGACATCTAATCCATAATCTATAGGATTTTGTAAATATTTCTAGTGCCAAGTAAGAACAAGTTGACCCTAGCCGATTGATATCCACAATATTCCAACATGTGACTAGACTAATTGGGTAATTCGAGAAATGACCAACAAATATTTCCAAATACTTGGACTAACTTTCACCGTCTCTCGCATCGTGTCCCCCACGCAAAATTGGCTCATATTTTGACTCTTTTTATTTTTTGTACTAATTTTCAACCACATATTTAGTCTCTGTTTGACCCAATTTAAAATTTTCATTATTATTCTTTTACTCATTTTTAACCACACATTTTTTAATAAAATAATAATTTTCATCACATTAATAATTTTTCTTTATTTTTCAACTGCATATTCTTCATCAATCCACTATTCCAGAATACATTCTTAAATAATATGGTTCAAACACACCCTTAAACAATAAAATATTTTGCAAGTAAATTCAAAATTTTTCACACCTTTTCATCACACATTCTCCGAAAAATCATCATTTAAAACATTATTTTCCCTCAATTTCTCTTTACAGTGGCTATCAAATGGGGGCGATCTCTTCTCGTATTTTTATCCACATCTTCTTCATCACATTTTTATCTTTAATCTATATCCGTCCTTTGCCAAAATATTTGCTAAAATGCTTTGAAATGAAAGGCAAATATTATGTCGCACTTTTGAATCTTTTTTTATTTAATATGATAAGCGACTAATAAAGTCTTTTTACGCCGTTGTAATGAAATACGATGAAAAAATGTTGAAGATATAAATACGACGAATGAGCAAAAGTCGAAAATGTTTAGTACAATTAAAAATGGTATAAAAAAAAATTAGTAGCAATATGATTAGCCCTACGACAATCATAGAGAAGATAGACTATATCGACACCTCAATTTTTTATAAATGCACCACACTGATGAGAAGATACAGATGACATGTTTGGCTAAACTTAAAAACTTATAAGTAAATAAGGTCTTCAAATAGAAAAACTAATTCAAATATTATTTGAATATAAAATTTATTTAGAGTAGCGTAAAAGCTACATCCATTGACAAACTTACTTATTTACTTATGAGTAAACACTTTAACATTAGCCAAACATGCTCTAAGCATGCAAATTCTAATGATCATGCATGGTTTGTGATTGCAGAAAATAAGTTGAAAGGAAAGCTAGGAAGAGCAGCATACTTGGAGGATTGGATCACTACATTCACCTCTTTAACCCCTGGCGATTCTGCATTTGATGTCACATTTGATTGGGAAGAAGAGATTGGAATTCCAGGGGCATTTATTATTCAAAATTTTCATCATACTGAATTTTACCTCAAGACACTTACCCTTGAAGATGTTCCTGGACATCATGGTCCCATCCACTTTGTTTGCAACTCTTGGGTTTATCCTGCTGAAAAGTACAAAAAAGACCGCATTTTCTTCACAAATCAGGTACTCCGCCCCCCTCGAGTTGAGATATGCTATCCAGGTATAGTTGTTTTCGACTAAATTTTTGACACCTAGGCATATCAGCTCTTTGTTGGCAAATGGAACGATAACAACACGATACATTACAAGTGATATAACCTTGATATGATGTCTTCTTATTTGCTCACAATAACTGATGTGACGAGATGTCAAAAATTTAGTGGAGGAACGACACAATGTAACTCACCACCAACTCCTCTATCCCTACCATCATACTTTCATAATTCTTGAAGGTCAAATTCACACTAGAAACTTAAGGGACATAACTCTTCCAGTTTATTACTTGCTGCAGACCTATCTTCCAAGCGAAACACCGGAGCCACTAGTAAAATACAGAGAAGAAGAACTAGTTAACTTGAGAGGAAATGGAAGTGGACAACTTGAAGAATGGGACAGGGTATATGACTATGCTTACTACAATGATTTAGGAGATCCTGATAAAGGTTCCGATTATGCTAGGCCGGTCCTTGGAGGATCCGTGGAGTATCCATATCCTCGCAGGGGAAGAACCGGTCGTCCTCCAACAAAGACAGGTAAGGTTAAGATGCATCTATTTCATTACAATTTCGACACAAGCATTATGTAAATTGATCACATTACGTCTTCAATATTATATTGGCAGATCCGAATTCTGAGAGCAGGATTCCACTGCTTATGAGCTTAAATATTTACGTTCCAAGAGATGAACGTTTTGGACACTTGAAGATGTCGGATTTTCTTGCTTATGCACTAAAATCCGTCGTTCAGTTTCTTCTCCCGGAGTTTGAGGATCTATGTGACAGTATTCGTAATGAGTTTGACAGCTTCGAAGATGTCCTTCAAATCTATGAAGGAGGGTTCAAGCTACCAGAAGGCCATTTGCTAAATAATATTTTCAAAAACATTCCCTTGGAGATGCTAAAGGAACTTCTTCGAAGTGATGGCGAGGGGCTTTTCAAATTCCCATTGCCTCAGGTTATCGAAGGTACACGACACATGCCTATGTTATGTTCATCTCCTTCTCCCCGTCCCTCCTCTCTCTTTCTCTCAATCACACTAATTGTTATGTGCCTTTGTGTTGGAACAGATGATAAATCTGCATGGAGAACAGACGAAGAATTCGCGAGAGAGATGTTGGCAGGATTGAACCCTGTCATAATTAGCCGTCTCCAGGTGCATTGAGTGCATGTTTGGCATACAATATTAGACTATAGTGAATATGCAATACACAAAATATTAGCTTACTTTTCTTTCTGTTAATAATTATGTCGAGACTTCAAAGTACAAGCCTAATGCATTGTCAATTTTACTTTCTAACTCGCAGGAGTTTCCTCCGATGAGTAAGCTGGATCCGAATCTCTACGGTGAACAAACTAGCACAATAGCAAGAGGCCACATAGAGAATAAGTTGGACGGACTAACAATTGACGAGGTAATCTGAAGTGGCTTATTTCTTTTCGACTCATAAAATCCAATTAAAATTCAGCTTCTCAATTATAGAAGTTTTGGCTCGTCAATTCTAGAAAATGATAATGGTGTATAATTTTATTAACAGGCAATCAAGATGAACAAATTATTCATATTGAACCACCATGATACACTTATGCCTTATTTAAGGAGAATAAACTCGACTACCACAAAAACTTATGCCTCAAGAACTCTGCTTTTCTTGCAAAAAGACGGAAGTTTGAAGCCATTAGCTATTGAACTGAGCTTACCACATCCGGATGGATACCAGTTTGGTGCCATTAGCAAAGTATACTTACCTGCTGAGCACGGGATTGATAGTTCTATATGGCAATTGGCTAAAGCTTATGTCGCCATCAATGACTCTGGTGTTCATCAGTTAATTAGCCACTGGTAACAAAATACGACAAAATATTTTGTTTAGCACTCATTAATATTAAACTGGCATTCGATTTATGTGTATTCGCTGGCAGGTTAAATACACATGCTTCAATTGAGCCATTCGTGATTGCAACAAATAGGCAGCTAAGTGTGCTTCACCCTATCCATAAGCTTCTTCATCCTCACTTCCGTGACACAATGAACATAAATGCTGTGGGACGACAAATCTTGATTAACGCTGGAGGAATCCTTGAGGCAACAGTTTTTCCAGCAAAGTATTCCATGGAAATGTCAGCTGTGATTTACAAGGACTGGGTTTTCACAGAACAAGGACTCCCTGCTGATCTACTTAAGAGGTAATATACTAATTATGGAAAAACACAATCACACTATTATGGAAGTAATATCGTATTTGTGTTCATATGTTCAACAATTCGATCAATTTTTTTCAGAGGAATGGCAGTGGAGGACTCGAATTCACTACATGGTCTTCGTCTATTAATCGAAGACTATCCTTATGCTGTTGACGGACTCGAGATCTGGTCGGCAATAAAAACATGGGTACAGGACTACTGCAACTTCTACTATAAATCAGACATTCTGGTTCAGAAAGACACTGAACTTCAATCCTGGTGGACCGAAGTCCGGGAAAAGGGACATGGAGACAAAAAGAACGAGCCCTGGTGGCCTAAATTGCAGACGCGAGAAGAACTAGTCGACTCCTGCACTACTATAATATGGATGGCATCTGCTCTTCATGCTGCAGTCAATTTTGGGCAGTACCCCTATGCTGGCTATCTCCCGGTTCGTCCTACCTTAAGTAGAAGGTTCATGCCGGAACCTGGAACTCCTGAGTATGATGAGCTCAAGACGAACCCGGATAAGGTTTTCCTGAAGACAATTACCGCTCGGTTACAGACATTACTGGGTATTTCCTTGATAGAAATTTTGTCAAGGCATTCATCGGACGAGGTTTACCTTGGACAGAGAGACACTCTTGAATGGACTAAGGATGTGGAACCACTCGAAGCTTTCGACAGATTTGGTACGAAGTTGAAGAAAGTAGAGGAACGAATCAAACAGATGAACAACGACAAAAAATGGAGAAACCGGGTTGGACCAGTGAATGTTCCTTACACTTTACTTTATCCTTCAAGTGAAGAGGGACTTACTGGCAAAGGAATTCCCAACAGTGTGTCAATCTGAGGCTTTTCTGTTTAGAGGTATTGTATTTGTATGCATATTCCTTAAATTTCTTTTAGTGTCGAAGAAGGTTTGATGAAGGTAAAAAGGTTACGCAGATTGATGTATAATAGTGCAACATTATAAATCATACGACAGAGAATAAAAGATGTAATTCTCTTTGCTTTCCTATACCAAGATTTTTCGCGTGCCTCATTTTAAATCCATTTTAATGCGCCGCTATCCATGCTTTAACGTGATCTCAAATGGATGAACTGAATGAATATTGGAAGAATAGTTAGAAATCATAATCTAAACTATTTGTTGTTGTGTCACTTGTGTGACTTCGTGTCTTTACAATCTTGATTGACAATGCCGAAAATGACTTTTTAAACTTAAAAAAAGCAAATAAGTTAATGTTAAGCAACATGAGTTATGGACATGATGTCACAAATTTTATTATCGATTAAGCTAGATTCAACTTAATCGTCTTTTATTTTTTCGAGCCAATTCTCGGACCCATTTTTAAAACAATGGTCTAAAACAATTTTGGAGAATTTTGATTAGTAATTATGAGAAAATATTGTGAAGGAAAGTATAAATTTCTTCCAGTTCAAGTGTATCAAAGTGCAGTGTCAAGGGTTTAAGCAATCGGCCTTAATGTTCCATGGCAGGGTTTTAGTTTTCCACTCTCTAAAACAAGAAATGGTCTTCTCTCACCTTCTCCTCAGGCGCCTAAAATGCCACCCAATTGCAATACCTTACCCTTTCCTCCTCTACAAAATTCCCAAAAAACCCTTATCTTCCCTCTCCAGTTCGGATTCCGCACAATCCAATCCCGCCCCCGTCGCAGCGCAACCCACCTCCTTGTCAGCTCGGATGAGCTTCGTCTTCGAACAAATTGACGCCATCGATAAACAACGGGCCGAAAAGGACCAAACTTTGCAGCGCATCCGCGCTTGGCGCGAATCCAAGAAGCAAAACCCCGCTGAGCCAAACCGGGATTCATCCAAGGCTAACTCGGAAGAGGTGCTTCAGTCTGGATTTGTACAAGAGATTAAGGATGAGAATAGTAGTGAAGGGTTGTCAGCGAATGTGAAACGGGAGGTGGAGTTGGTGCACCCGTGGCCGGAGTGGATAGAACTGATGGAGAGGCTGGTGCAGCAGAATTATTTTGATCACAGGAGGAAAGATGAGGATGGTATGATGGAAAAGTTAGGCTTCGATGTATCTGAAGCTACTGAGGACAAAGTAGCTGATTTTACCCGGGATTTTAAGAGTGTACAGACTGCTGTCCTCAATTTCGGCAAAGACCGCTTCGATATCTTGAGGTCAATTTTAGTGCATAGTATATAGTTAGTAGCAACACATTTATATACATGTTTGTGCGTGTATTTCATGTGCTGTAATATTGTTTGATTAGTAGAAGAGCGTTAATTGATTTGAGACTATGGTGTTTGATGACATGTCTAATTGCTGAAAATGCAATATTATGCTTCATATGATGTTTTTTTTTTGGTTTAAAAGTTAATTTTCCTTCAAAAGAGATGTATAGTAAAATCAAATTTTAATTTACCTATATTCACATTCAATTCCGCAATTGGATAAGGAGTTTCAGTTTAAGGTATCTGGAGCATCTTGCCCTTAGTGATGATTTGGGTAAGAAAGAAGAAATTTATTGATTCTGTTTTAATATAAGTGAGTTTGGTTTTCCTTTTCTTTCCTAAAGGTGGGGGGAGAGGGGATATAAAGGGGTACAAGATACAGAACTGTTATTATTATGAAGAAAAGATGTCAATAGGATAAACTTTGTTGGTGTACACTGCCTTAGTGGCTTGTGATTTAACGTACAGAAAGTCCCAGTCTCCGTTTGGGTGTTGAAGAAGTTGGAAAGACCACTTGAATGGAACATTGTGCTCCATCTTGTTATCTGGATACTCTGTGACCTCTCTATACAAGAATTAGAGAGGATTATAAGTTCATCTAACTAATTCATTTGCCTAGTGGTTATTATATCCTGTTGAAACATTGCAATCTCATTATACATATTCCCATTACACAGACAAGAAAAGAGAATACAAAAGAAGAGACCTTAAGCTGCAACCCATTTGGTAATGACATTTCGTTTTCCCTTTTTCTCTTGTTTGCGATCCGCGTGTTTTCATTTTTTGACCCGTGAGAGAAGATATAGCATCAAAAAGGAGTGCTAGATTGATTGACCAATCTACGTAACATAAACATAGAATAATTTTTGTTCTATATATGCTGCCTTAGTATAGGTACAGCATTTTTCTGGAAAGCAGAAAACAGTATACAATTTATAAATTACACTATTGAAGTAATTATGCAAACACATTATTTGCCTATAAATTTAGTTTTTTATGCTAATCATTTATTGCTGTAGTGTTAAAAAGCTTTTTGAACTACTATTATTTTTTTGGTTCATGTTTCATGTTAGTGGTGGGTTGTGAATTTATTGTGCATAATCTGTTGCTGTCATTTTACAAGTGCCACATTGCTTGAGACATGCTTAGAACAAAAATTGATTTCAGGTCATTGTCAAGACAGGATATCCAAATATTGGTTGGTTATGGGTGCCCTAGTACAGACAAAAGGGTGGTTTTTTCTGCAAAATTGTTGAGGAAGCATGTGCATTTGGATGAAGGAGATGTAAGTCTTAAAAGTCTGCACTCAATTTTAATCTCACGAGATAGTACAAATCCAGTAAGCATTTGCATGGGTTTATTATAAATAGATTGAAGAAAAAAGGTGCAAAGTAAAAAAAATTAAAGCTTCTTGCCTTTATTATTACATTTCGTGCATTACAATAAGATATATTCTATGCAGCAAACTACATAGATCTCAAATGATAGAAAGCTTGACAGCACATTCACTTCATTCTGATGGGAAGATTATAATATTCTGGGTTTTGCTTTGTTCAATTGGATCCTTTTTATTGATTTTTATGGTTCAGAAACCAAATCATACCAGTAATTAGAAACATCTGTACAGAGATCTTTCACGGAATAACATTAATACAAATATTAATGGTTATGTTTTGAATAAAGGTAAATTTGAAAACAATGTTATTACCATGTCATTATACTACAGAATTTTAAATCTCAGATTTTGGAATTTGATTGTGTTTTTGAGTTTAAAGCCAATGCACCTCTCCTTTGGTCTCTTGGTTTAATCTGACATGTGAGGCTGGCCACACCGTCAAATTGAAAACACTCATATGCAATAACACTTTAACAATCATAAAGGGGAGAAAGAGTGCTGATTTACAATTTACATTTCATTTCCAGGTTCACAGTTGTACTGGTTCTCCAAAAGTTGAGATAAGTACTCTGTATCCATGTGGGTTGTGTGAAAAGAATAAATTCTGAAACAACATTGTTAACAAGGGAGAGCTAGCACATTCTGGTTTATAGAGTCCATTATTGCTTAATAATGCTAAACATATCCATGTACTTTTGCTGCAGTTATCATCTTTAATTAGGTTTATCAGTTATAATCAGTGAATAAATTGTTATAAGAAGTTACACCATTTCTTATTATTTTTCATATTTCAGGTCTGCAGTTCCTGCAGTTTGAGGAGTTCTTGTGAAAAAGCATATCTTCTCACAAATAAAGAGGATGAACCAAGGACTATTGATGTCATGCGAGTCCTACTGACATATGGTTTTGATCCAGTGAATGGATCAGTCAGTAATATGTCCCTTTTGAAAATGAAATCTGTGAAGACTGTTGTCCGTAAGTTGATTCATGAGGTAGTCAAGTTAGGTTCAGTTCCCATAGATCCAAATCTTCCTCCGCCTGTTATTAAGAAGCCTCCGCCGAAGGTGAAGCAACCACCTCCCCCTCCAAAGAAGCGAGTCGGACGTGATGACATTGAAATGAAAAAGGGTGATTGGCTTTGTCCGAAGTAGGTTTCACTGCCTGTGGTTCAGTTATTTTTTGTGCTTTGTCTCATTAATTCATATTTGCATCTTCTTTCGCTAATATATCTTTCTCAATAGCTATTTGTTGGTTCTCCTATGGCCAAAACAGTTTTTTAATTCAAAAATCATATTTATTTGCTGCATATTGTTAATATTAGTTATTGTCTCAGGTGCGACTTTATGAACTTTGCAAAAAATACTGTCTGCCTGCAATGTGATGCCAAGCGCCCTAAAAGACAGTTACTTCCAGGGGAATGGGAGTGCCCCCAGTATGTATCCACTTTTCTCTTTCCCTATGCTACTTGGAGTTCTCTACTTTGATTATCTTGTTGTCATGTACCTGTACCTTATATGAGAAGGAATTCAAACTTACGAGCTGGTTCAAAAATACTGGAAAATATCTTCTACAGGCTGAAAGCTTGTGTTGATTTGGATGAGTTGTCTTCTTATTTATCAATAAAAATTAGACACGACCTCTTAGAAATAATCACTTACGCCCCTCAGTATATCTTCGTCCTGTCCGATGTACCTAATATCTCCTTATGGCATCTTAGGTTGGGGGTATTGAATAGTTCTGGATGGTATTAAAGAACAAAAAGTAGCTAAATAATTTTTTTCTTTATTTTGTCCATGATACTGCATAACAAACATGCATGTAATGTTTTATTACACGTACGACACAGTACAGTTGTTGGAGCAACTGTTTCTGAACCAGTGGAGGGTCCTCCATCCTTCAATCTTGGACCTTAATATTAGAGTAATGCTATTTGTACATCATGATTTACAGATTGATGTACTGAATGATGGCATGGAAGAGAGAGAGAGAGAGAGAGAGAGAGAGAGGTCAGTTACAAATCAGTTAATATAATCCACATCATTATTCTGCACATCATGATGTAAACCATGCTGTACAAATAGCATTATTCTTAATATTATATAAGCGCTTTAAGCTTACTGCTTTAGAGTGTCATGTAGTGGCTGATCCTGTGCTTTGACAGGTGCAATTTCTTGAACTATAGGAGAAACACGGTATGTTTTCATTGTGAGCATAATCGCCCAGCTGATACATATACAGAGCCCCAATTTCCCGAAAAGAGACATGGTAGCAGGTTGAGGACGGAAAAGATCTCTAGCAGGGAAGATGTTTCTAATGCATGGAATTTTGATTTTGATGACAACGAATCAGATGGAGCAGATGTAGCTTCATTTGAGTATGCTGATTCTAAGAAACCGGGTGATGATTTTCCGTTAAGTCGGCAAGCCATTGGCGAAATTTCTAAAGGAAATGAGGATGGTTTCTACAAAAGCAGCAGGCCTCCAAGGATGGATGAACCAGAGTATTCCGGTAAACCTAGAACAGGATTCAACGATTTTGATGATGAAGATGATGTTGACAATTACGAGTTAGATACTCGAAATGAGGCGTTGAAGACTTCTCGAATAGATTTCTCCGAACTTGAATCGGACTCTGAATCTGAAGATATAGAAAGCAATGACGGGAATTGGAATGCTCATGGTAGAACTAGTTCTCGAATGCACAGCAAGAAACCATCACATCGTAAAGGGTCATTCTCTCGCTCTGAGGATGCTGAAGTAGACTTTGATTCTGATGATGACCTTCCAGTTCATCCAAATTGGAAATCAACCCATGTTGCTAATTTTAAACAAAGAACTAGAGACAGACGTGCCCTCAGTTTCGGTTCAGATGATGACCTTGGTTACAGCTCGGGTGGGGATAAAACTTTTAAATCCAGTCGAAATGAAGGAAAAAACCGTGGTTCTAACAGAATTGCATTCGAAAGACGAGGAAGATCTAATATTGGAGCTGAACCTTTTTCTGACTCAGAATCTGATGATGACGTAGGCTATCGTGGAGATGAACGAAGAGGTAAAAAAGCAGGCCTGAATCGCCAAGGAAAATCTTTAACTGGCCGGGGTATGATGGGGTATCGGAAAAACTCTCCGAGGGA
This sequence comes from Fraxinus sp. D2006-0159, assembly GCA_903798375.1. Taxonomy (NCBI): domain Eukaryota; kingdom Viridiplantae; phylum Streptophyta; class Magnoliopsida; order Lamiales; family Oleaceae; genus Fraxinus; species Fraxinus sp. D2006-0159. Next base: position 874 of record CAIGRQ010250549.1, on the reverse strand, counting down.
TGATATTAACAGATCTTCCCAAGGTCCTCGTTATGATAGAGGTACTCGAAGTCGAGAGAATGGTTTCGAGCATGGAATGAATGCTAGAGATAGTGGCTCGGCAAAGTTCCCAAGCCTGAGACGAGGTGGATCATTTAATAAGCAAGGGGGAAAATCTGATAATTTTGGTAATCGACCAGACAGTTATCTGGACGACGAGAGATACCGGAGACCAAGGATAAATGTACGATGAATGTTAACTTTGTCTCCGAACAAAGTCTTCATTTAGGGAAGCAGGCTGCTGATGCTCTCCATGGGGAACTACTTGCTAATTCCATCTGAAGCAAATTAACAAGACTATTTAATGCATTTTAGACTTTGGTTGCTGTACATGAACTGCATAACTGTTGCTGTCTGCCTAAATTTTTTTTTTTTTTCATAGGATTCTGCTTCTACAGCTTCTTTACAACTAAAAACTGGTGTCTTTTCAGAATGTGACCTGAGCATTTATCCATATTCATTTTTATTTGCAATAAATTTACATATTTTTTTACTTCTAATTTGACGTTTCTTTTATTTTCACAGTTTGCATGAGGAGACGATGACATCAGTCAAAAGAATAGCAATCATGCTATTTAGACATAATGATTGACATAATTTTTGATATGATGTCACATGACAAACTATCATTGGACTGTTTAAAACATAATCAGTTTTTTCGTCCAATCATATCTTGTCAACATATTTTATATCGGGTTAATTCACAAATGGTCATTGAAGTTACCTGAAAATTTCAAAACGGTCACTGAAGTTTCAAAATTTCAGAAACGGTCACTAAAGTTTGAAATTTCTTTCACAAACGGTAATTGAATTTTCAGATTTTTTGGGCAAGTTT
>CAIGRQ010250504.1:0-10366 GCA_903798375.1 Fraxinus sp. D2006-0159 | reverse complement strand
ACCTTGTAATTGTGATGCACATGAAGGACGACCAATATGTCTTTCCTTGTTTCCTTTGAATTCTTTTCGCTTTGCATATGATTCTCTTCGTCTCTTATTTTGTATTTCCTTTTTGTTTGTTAGAAAAACTTTCTCAGCTCCACCATCGTCGCAGTCATTGGAAACACATACCTGACGAGAATTAGACATTATCTACAAACATAATAAAAAAATGAAAAATGTTTTCAAACGTCAAAAGTAAAAACTCATTGTCTTGATACAAGAGAACATAAATAAAAAGCATTAAAGCTCTCCTATATTGATAAATGCAAAATGAGACAATTAGGAGCAAAACCCAAAATTTGCCCACACTGATATGCATCAGTACACACTTAAAATAATATCTCATTAATCAATTATCTTGATGCCACTGAAATAAAATTTGCAAATGGAAAATAAAAAAATAACTAAGAAAGAACACATTTATTTACTTCGGTTTGCAAAACGTCCCAAACTGCTGCAAGTAATCTATCATGAGAAGTGATTGCATAAACATGAAATTTCCATCATATATTAGGAACTGACACCTCAGAATAGCAGTTTTAACTTCACGAATAAGCCAAAAATGCTTACAAAAATAGACATTGGTTTAAAGGGAAGACCTTCTGATTGAGGTCTTTTTCTTTTGATCTGTCACTGGAGCCAGAGTCTGTAATAGCAGTGGATTGACCCATTTCGAACTGTGCAAAGAAGAAAAGTATTCATCAAAATGGTTCAATGAGGAATCTTTTCATGTAAACCACTAAATTTGATTCTCCAACAATTTTTCTACCATGGTCTTTCTATGTTTAAGTGCATTGATGGATCAGGAAAGGGAACAATTCAGGAGAATTTAATTCATATACTGAAGTGATTTCAAGTGCTGAACTGTAAGAAAAGTTAGGTATTACATGAAGTGATACTCCCTTAGATTATAAATTGTCATTAGTCAAAATATAGGCTCAATACACAGTGAAAGTTATGCCATAATAAATACATAAATAGAACCCATTGGAACACAATGTCATAAAAATACATGTGATCACATTGAAGTCAAGAAAATAAAATCATCTAAAGCTCGACATATGACTAATATTTATTGTCATCAGAAACAATATTAGCATTGATATAGTTTACAGCATAAACCCAAATGTCTCAGCATAGAGTACCAAAAGTCTAACAATTGCCAATTCTCTGAGTAAATACAAGCATAAATTTGTGAAAACACCANTACATAAATAGAACCCATTGGAACACAATGTCATAAAAATACATGTGATCACATTGAAGTCAAGAAAATAAAATCATCTAAAGCTCGACATATGACTAATATTTATTGTCATCAGAAACAATATTAGCATTGATATAGTTTACAGCATAAACCCAAATGTCTCAGCATAGAGTACCAAAAGTCTAACAATTGCCAATTCTCTGAGTAAATACAAGCATAAATTTGTGAAAACACCAGAAGCCCACAATAAATCTGAACTACGTACCATTTGTGTAAACAACTATAGCAAGCAAGCACCAAAACGCAAAATTCATCACAGATCAAAAGAAGAGTGAATTGACAGTAAAAAAGAAATCATACCATCAGTGTCAAGGCAAATTCGGCATTGGATTTGCTCCCCAGGCCCCGCTCCGAGGTCGATCTCCAAGGGTTCGTTAATCGAAGGATTCATGACTGGTGAAGAATCAAAGAAATCACCACCCATTTTATTCCACAATAATCTTAACTCTCACTTCAAAAAAATGGAACACTAAAATGGTGAAGATAATGATTTTGACAAAATTAGCATTGATATAGTCTACAGCATAAACCCAAATGTCTTAGCACAGAGTACCAAAAGTCTAACAACTACCAATTCTCTGAGTAAATACGAGCATAAATTTGTGAAAACACCAGAAGCCCACAATAAATCTGGACTGCGTACCATTTGTGTAAACAACTATAGCAAACAAGCACCAAAACACAAAACTCATCATAGATCGAAAGAAGAGTGAAATTGATAGTAAAAAAGAAATCATACCGTTAGTGTCAAGGCAAACTCAGCATTGGACTTGCTCCCCAGGCCCCGCTTAGAGGTCGATATCCAAGGGAAATAAGAAAAGTAACCTTATGTTTTTCGAACAACCCAAGATCCGAGCCCTTTCACAGCGAGAATCAACCCAGACAGGGAATTTTTTTCGAAAATACATTGATAACCCGAAAAAAGGCAACAAAAGGCAGACGACGATTAAACAAAGCTAGATCGTCTCCCACTCCTTGGACCCGTCGATTCCAACTCCATCTCCTTTCTTCGATGTTGTATTCTAGAAGTCTCTTTGAAGGAAATATAAATGTAGAAGACAGAGGAACAATGTTTAGAGAAGAGGGAGAAAGAGAAAGGAGAGCTCTGAGTATGCATTTGTGAAAGCATGGGATGTTGTTTGGAGAAATGGAGAATGTCAGATAAGAAATGACCGCTTCAATGGGGAAAAAAAAGGAAACCAAAACGGCGTTGTTTTGGTCGATAGTTTCTACAGTGATAAGACGTTCACTCTTTTTTATATATGTAGGAAATAATTTTACACATATGTTCAACAAAAATTTCTACTATTAATCGTATTATCCCTACTATCTTAAAAGAGCGAATCTGGAGGTTACTGTTCATTTTGAAGCATTTCTCTTTCCCATTTTCTCTCCCATTTTATCCTTTCCACAGATCTAACTCATCGTGTACTGTTCATTTTTGTAGCATTTTGTTCCTTATTTTATCCTTTCTACAATTATTGACTGAAGAGCATGCAACTGTTGAGGCAATACGTCAGTTACTATTCATTTGTGAAGTATTTTCCTTCCCCATTTTATCCTCCATGATTTACTCTTTATTTTATAATTATCCACTGTCATCCACGCGTCTTTTCAAAATAAAAGGGTACGATAGACTATTTCATTGTCTACAATTGTTGACTGGGTTGAAGACAAGAAAAATTTAAGTAATGTAATTATAAAAAAAAATATGTGCAAACCGACATGAACAGTAATATAAAAAAGAACCTACATACCAACTCATTGATGAGAAAACATCAATTGCAGTTGATATTTTATCCATATTTTTTTAAGCAATTTTCTTCTTCATTTTATCATCCACCATTTGTTGGGACAAATTTGTAATGAGTTAGAAATTTTTTGTTAAAAAATATGTAGTGATTATTACTAAGAAAATAATTTTTTTACTTGTAAATGAAAAAAAAAAAAGATGAAAATTAAATGAATTGTGTATGAATGTTGGAGTGATTTATTATTATTATTAAAGAAAAAAAATTGTCAGCTTAAGAGAGAAAAAAAAATAAAGAACCTCCACACACGGAGGCACGATGCCTCTGCATGTGGAGGCACAGTACCTCCGCACGCGGAGGCATGTAGTTTCTCCATTTTTTTATTTATATTATTTATTTTTTAACTTTCTTGATTCTTTATATACATACAGAAAATTAGAATTTCTTATGTGTCTTTGCAACCGTACTTTTTTTTATTTCTTATTTTTTACTAATAATTCTACTTATTTACATTTCACACAAACTATAAATACAATTTCACTTATTAATAATTCAATTTAAAAACATTAGAAAAAATTCAATTCCATACATACATGAAAATCAAAATTATTTTCGGGGATGTTGCCCCCGAGCCCCCAAGAGCGGCGTTGCCCCCTCAACCCTGCGACCTGACCGTCGGTCGATTCTCGTCGCCCTCAACCCCCGCGATGGGGGCTACTTTATCCCTCTTATATTAAAGCTTTTACCACTTTTATGAAACAATTTTCGTATTTTACCTTCCAATTTTATCCCATTTCTATTAAAATTTTTTCCACTTTTGTGAAATAATTTTCATCATTATCTTATCAAAATAAAAGGGGATTATAGACTTTTGATCAAGATAAAAAAAAATGATTATTTTAATCAATTACAATTTTCTGACAGAGGAATCCTTCATACAAAATTCCTACAAAATATCACAAAATATGTTCTTCATAATATTACTTTCAATACTACTATATTCCGTGGGGTGACTTCTAAGATTTTTTAGAAAAAAAATATCTTAACTGAGCTTACGAAAGAACTACTGACTTTTAGATTTTCATTATATGTACAATTTGTAAATCTTTTTTTCACATAACTTCACAAATAAGACAGCCCATGCATTGCATAGGCCAAGATTAGTATTCTTAAAAGAAAACACTTTTAACAAAACATTCTCAAAAAATATAAAGAGGAATAGTAACAAGTCTCACAAATGTACAAATTGTGAAGAATAATAGTTATGAAATATATAATTAAAATTACTGTTTGGCATTGAGTTTATAAATTATTATAAATTGATATCAAACCAGACTAAAATATCAACATTTTTTGTCTCATTTTCTTCATTTATTTATTAATTAGTATTTTTTTCATAGATCGAAATGGATTTAGAGCAATCTCACCTAATTCCACAGTGAACCAAGGCAACATAAATAAGTCTAAATATATATTAATTAAAGCTTAACATTTAAAAAAAAAAAATTTACTCATTTCCGTTTATTTTAGATTAAAATTTGATTATAATTTAAGCCAAAGTCAAACAATTAATAGTAATCACATCTTTCATGGGTCTCACAATTTTCCAACTGTATATTTCAAAAACTTCTATCACAATTTACTGAAAATCTAATTTTAATCCCCACTAAACACCTTCTATAATTGATTTCTAAGTTAAAAAAGTGAAGTAAATAGTTTTGTAACGTCCACCAATCTCACATATTACAAGTTTTGAAACTCATGCAAATTACAATTTATTAGTTGTGGTTTAAATCCACTAATTTCACTCAACTTTATATTTAGCGTCAATATGGTCATTTAATTTGATTTTGTTTCACAATGGTCACCCAATTTTATACTAAATATCATCATGACCATCCAATTTGATTTTATTTCATTATGACGACCTAATTCCATATAAAATTTCATCATGTTCACTTAATATATTTTCACCATTTTTACTAATTTTAAAAGGAATAAAACGGTAACTTTGTATTATATATAAAAAATTAAATTAAAAAAATAAAAATAATTTTTTTTATTTTAAAATAAGTTTTCATTTTATTTTATTTTTCGAAGTAATGTTTTTATTTTATTTTAAAAATGTTTTTTAAATAATTTTTTATTCTATTCTATTCTATTTTTTTAAGTAACTTTTTTTTAAATAACTTTTATTTTATTTTATTTTTTAGGTAAATTTTTTTTATTTTTTTATAGTAACCTTTTTAAAATAAGTTTCTATTTTATTTTTTAAAAAAAGTTTTTATTTTATATATAATGCAAAATTAACGCTTTACCCCTTTAAAATTATTGAAAATGGCGTAAAGAAGTTGAGGGGTCATGATGATATAAAATCAAATTGGATGGTCATGGTAAAATATTATATGAAATTGAGTGGTTATGATGAAATAAAATCAAATTGGATAATCATGGTGACATTAAGTATAAAGTTGCAATTTTTCAATAGTTGATTCGAACCACTAAGCGATAATTGAACACTGTTAGGAGTCAACCAAATACAATTAGAAGTAAAAAACGAGTGAAATATGATCAAAATATTTTCACAAATCAATTTTCAACTGCACAAATATGTTCTAGATTTTTAGTCGGAGATTGAAACCTTTTGAAATAATAAACGTTTAAATTGGAAAATACTATATGAAGTAAAGTTGTAACATTTTGAATTGTCATTCCAACGCACTTTGAATTGCCTCAATTTGTGAGAGAAAGTTACAATAAAATTATTGAAAGATATGTTGAGTTGGAGTAGCGAGGTAGCGCAAGTCGGTGCCACTCTTAGGAAAAAATGACAGATTTGTGGTGCCAAGGTGCCTGGTCTGGGTGCCTCGACGTCGCACCACATACATATAGGATTTTTTAATTTGAATTCATCTTTTAAAAGTCCAATTTCAATCCAACTCGTCCAAAAACTTCAAGAAAGGGATAAATATCAATCTAGAGGCCACTTTTCAAGCACAATTCAAGAGGGCAAGATGCAAGAAATCATCAAGATAGCAAGAAGAACATAAAAAAAAATGATCGATTCAACCATCAAAAATAGTTTTATCATTCTTCTTCCCTGCATGTTTTTTATTATAAAATTGATTATATCCCTTTCTATAGTCATAAACTAAACTTTAAACTAGAATTTGATGTAACCAACTTGAAATTATGTTTTTAATTTTATTTAGTCATTTCTTTGAAATTTTCCATTCTGTTTATTTGTTTTATTGATTTTAATATTTTTAATTACTTGACCACTAATTGAATAAATTAATCATCTAAATTTCGGCACTCAAGAGAGAAAAACTTAGGCGCTATCATACTATTCCACATAATAACCACGGATTTGATAATTTCTAGATTTTAATTCAGAATAGAGATATAGAAATTGAAATATAAGAATAGTTTTTACTCAGCACTCAAGAGAGAGAGTATAATTAAATAGAGTTTCTTGCTTATAAATTTGGAAAAAATGATTATAAGTAATTATATACTTAAGAACATAATTGATAGTTAGGTGAAATTTTAACCTTAAGCTTTCTTATATTGATATGTTTCTTAAAATTTGCATCCATTCGTTAAATTCGTCACAACATTCACATTTAATTAGTTCAAAATCATTGATTTTATAATTTGATTGTCTAGATAAAATAGAAACTACTCAATTATAGTATTTAGTAATAATTTAAATTTCAATCATCGTGGGTTCAACATCCTAACTCCGCAATTATATTACAAAACTTGACACCATATACTTAAAAATATATTCACGTTATAGAAAACACGTAACATATACACCATTAAATTGTCGCAATAACTTTGGCAAAAATGCCTTCAAAAAAACAAGATTACCAAAAAATGATTATATTCACGTCACAATTTTTTTACTGTTTTTTAATTTTACTAAAGGTATCTACATTTATTTATTATTGCATTCATGTCTTCGACTTTTTCATCGTATTTTTATCTTTTACACCCCACTTGCATTATGAATGATAATTCCCATCCAAAAGTCCGTTAGAATGACACAAAAGACTTAATTATCCCATATATTTTTAAATAAACGGGAAATTTAATAAATACAAAAAGAGACATAATATGTCTCTCAAAGATTCAATGCCTATTAATATAAAGATTTGGACAAAACCCATGATAAGAGACTAGATTTGTTAATTAATAGAAAATTGTAGATATGAATATGACAAAAAAAAATGCTACAATAAAATAAAAATAGTGAAATTTTAGTACAATTAAAACGTAATTTACCAAAAAAGTTGAGGTAGCAGTGTAAACACCAAGAAGAAATTCGCAAAAACTCTGCCCCTGCTTGGTTCAGCTAAAACTCAAATTTTTAGTAAAAGAGGCCAAAAGAGTAGGTTGCTTCTTGGCATTCCAGGAAACCAAGTTGTCGCCAAGGTAAATAGAATAACCAAAGGTAAAGCGACGAGTGTCGGGACATCTTGCTTGGTCGGCATCAAAGTAAGCGACTAAAGCACCAGGAGCAGCAAATGGATGAAAAATGAGGCCAAAATGCAGTGTGCCCTTAACATAGTGAAGAATGCGCTTGACATTAAGAAAATGGTCTTCAGTCGGGGAGTATAGGAATTAACCGATAGAGTTTACCGCATAAGCAATATCAGGACGCGTAATAGTCAAATACTGAAGAGTACCAACAAGAGATCGGTAAAGAGTAGGATCCGAAAATAGAGGACCATCAGAAGACAAGTGTTGAGAAACAACTATGGGAGTGTGAACAAGCTTGTTGTCAAGTAACTGAGCTCACATGAGAATGTCCCGTGCATATTTGAGTTGACTGAGAAATAAACCATCAATGGTGGATGTAGCTTCTAGACTAAGAAAGTAGCTGAGAGAACCCAAATCCTTAGTAGCGAACTCAGAATTAAGCTTACGAGTAAAGCCGTCAAGAAGATAGGAGCTGTTGCATGTAATAGTGATATCATCAACATAAAGAAGGAAATAAATAATGTCAGACTGCCTGTGGAAGACAAAGAGTGATATGTCAGCACGACTGCAATAAAAACCAAGTTGAAGGAGAAAGTAGCTGAATCGCTGAAACCAGGCACGAGGAGCCTATTTGAGACTATAAAGAGCTTTCTTCAACTAACAGACATGATTGGGGAAGCGAGGATCAATATAACCTGGAGGCTGTTCCATCTAGACATGTTCAGTAAGATGACCATTAAGAAATGCATTCTTGACATCAAGTTGGCGGAGAGGCCATTTGTTGGTCACAGCAAGAGAGAGGACAACACGGACAGTAGTAGCTTTGATAACAGGGCTAAATGTGTCAGTGTAGTCAAGTCCAGGTACCTGTGTATAGCCTTTGGCAGCAAAGCGGGCTTTGAGACGCTCGATAGATTCATCAAACAAGTATTTGGTTCGAAACACCCACTTAAAACACACAATGTTGGTGTTGGTAGGTCGAGGAACCAAAATCCAGGTACGATTATTTTGTAGAGCTTGAATTTCTTCATCCATTGCGGTGGGCCAAGTAGGATTCTTAACAGCAGATTTGAATTATTTGAGTTTAGTGGATACAAGTAAAGCAGAGAGAAGACTAGAGTATACTAAGAGAGCAAGATTCGTCGGTTGACGAGGTTTGAAAATACCAGCTTTGGCTAGTGTAAGCATGGGATGAGAAGCCATTGGATTAACCGCAACAGGAGTAGTGATAGGCAGCTCACCTATGAGCTCAAGAGAAGCGGGGGCTTGGATTCGAGGGCGACAAGATGGACCTGTAAAAGAATCATTGGCCTGCAAAGACTCATCCACTGGATCAGTACAAATAGCACACGGGTTATATCCAGATTGTATAATATGCTGAGAATGAGGAGCAGGAGAAGATGGAGACATGTCTGTAGGGGGAAGACTGGGTTCTAGAAAATTTGAAAATTGGATGGAGGAGATGGGTTGAGCTTGGGAAGTATCGAGAAAGGGAAAGTGAGTCCCATCAAATTGCGCATGTCGGGTGATATATATCCTAGAGGTGGTGGGGTGAAGACAACGGAACCCTTTATAAGACGAGCTAAAACCTAAAAAAAATACAAGAAATGCTATGGGGGGAAATTTATTAGGCATATAATCACGTAAACATGGATAAACACGACAACCAAATGGATGAAAATTTTCATAATTTGGAGAGGAACCATAAAAAAGCTCAAAAGGGGACTTACCTCCGAGAAGTGGTGTGGGCAAATGGTTGATGATGTAAGCTGCAGTGCTAAAAGCGTCAACCCAGAACTGAGGAGAAGTGTGGGAATGAAAAAGTAGAGCCAAATCGATCTCAGTCACATGACGGTGTTTTCTCTTTGCGCGACCATTTTGGGCGGGAGTATATGGACAAGATAGTTGAGATGAATGCTAGAGGTACGAAGATGAGCTTTAAAGTAGTTGCTAGTAAATTCTACACCACGGTCACTTTGAAAATTTTTTATATGAGAAGAATATTGATTTTCCACAAATTTTTGAAATTGGATGAAGGTATCGTAGAAGTCATATTTTAGTTTTAATGGATAAAGCCAAGTGAAGCGAGAATAATCATCAATGAATAAAACAAAGTAGGCAAAACCCAAATTTGATTTCACGGGTGGAGGACCCCAAATATTGCAATGAATAAGATCTAAAACATTAGAGGATCTATGTTCATTACGAGAATAAGGCAAACAGTGATTCTTCGCAAGTTGGCATGTATCACATAATTTTGGAGATGGCAACAAAGATGTAAGATAAAGCTGTCCTTTTTTATTTTAAAAAGAGATAACAAAATGATTTACATGTCCAAGGTGAGCATGCCATAAATTATATGAAGCATGAAGAAATTTATTTTTAAGAACAGAAATAAAAGCGGAATTTACACGCTCTAGCACATATAAGCCTCCATTTCGTCTACCGGTTGCCACCACCCTTCCCGTTTGGCGATTCTGAATAGTGAAAAAATTATTAGTAAATGTAACAGATAACGGATAATCATGTGTTAATTTACTAATGGATAAAAGATTTTTAGTGAGGTAAGGAACAACCAAAACATCTAACAAATGAAGATTTGGGGATGGGAAAATTTTACCACTGTGAGTAATGGGTAAGGACGCACCATTCCCTACAATTACACAATCCTTACCAGTGTAGGTGGTGGGCTGGAGTCATATGGGCCGAAGCCTCAGGAACCAATCCGAAGCTTTACTTCCAGAAACAGAAATAGAACTATTCGCTGAAAATATGCCGCAAGCACAAGGGTCACGATCAAGTAGTAAAATGGACCTTT
>CAIGRQ010250480.1:0-18360 GCA_903798375.1 Fraxinus sp. D2006-0159 | reverse complement strand
CAAAACTTTTGGCAAAGAAACAATGGCATCTTCATGGAGAGTATTCTCCTCTTTGTTGTATTTATAAGAAGTCTGGTTGACGTAATTCCCTTAATTGATGTCCATTAATAACCGGTGGAAGAAATAATCACATAGGCAAATTAACCACATCAAATTGTGGTGAGAGAAATAATGCAACAGGTAAGTCACTTAGGACAGTTCATCAAGTTCACATTCTACTTTTATGAGTGTTCGGTAGAGATTAAAATCGGATTAAAATTAAAAAACTAGCCGTTATTGTTACTTTTATTAGATGAGCGGGACCCAATAACAACTATATTTTCAATTTTAATCGGCTTTTGAGCTTTTCCAAACGGGTTCTATATCTTGTAGTCGTTCTACAATGAAATCTTCCACAAGCATATCTCCTTCATCAATTTCTTGAGCTGCCAATTATTGTTGTCTTATTATAAAGTCATATACGAGCATTTTGTTGAAATCAACCACATTCATCTTTTATCTTTCTATTTTTGTTCATTTATATATCCTGATCCTGAAAAGAGAGGAAAAATGCAAAAATGGAACAAAAATAACAATAAAAGAATACAAGTAGAAATTCGAATTAGTGTCTAGATAAATAAAATCAAACTAAAACTTAATCCCCGGCAGCGGCGCCATCAAGCCCAATTATTTTCAGAACTGAAATTCCCCTAGACTTCACTGAAATGAGGGAAGGTTTGATATTGAGAAGAGAAATCAAATATTTACTTGTTCCCACAAACATTTAATTGTGTTGGGTACATTGTCATTTAACTTCTATGACATGCAGAGGCTTTTCTTTCTTAATGGAGAGCAGGATCTGTCGTCGTTTTTACTTGTAGACTTGGGCATCGTGAAGTATCCTTCTTACAACTGTATAGTATCAGAACAAATTTTTCCAAATAGGAGTGACTTGCTTTCATATGAAGAGGTATGCTTATTTTTTTATGTGAAGACCGTATAAACATTTTTCTCCTTTGACAAAGGTGAAGTTAATGATTTCAGGCTATCGAGATTGCACAAATTATGGATGAATCTCTTGATGACAACAATACTGAGTTGGTTTTAAAATGCATCGATATTTCTGATTCACGCATGTCCATTGCTATGGAAGAATCTGGATCATTGGCCTGTGGATCAGCGGTGACATTTTTATCGTGCTTTTCTGTCTCATGGGTCTATTCTAAAGTGGTCTCACTAGGTGTTTCCTTTCTTGAGCGTGAGAAGAGGTGAGGGTGCTAAACGCATTCATTGTTTACCTGGGGGTAGTTATTCCCTAAATTACAATTAATGAGTAATAACTTTTGAAATAACAATGGCTTTTGACTGTTCGTCTCTTTGGGTTGAACTGTGGAAATTTGGTGCATAAATAGCCAGTAGAAAACTCACAAGCAGAAGTGGTTTTAATGAAACAGATAAAAAAGCTCAGGTAAGTTGAAGTAGGTATTAAATGGTATTTGCCAACATGTTCTCTTTAGACTTTAGAGAAAGTACCATACTACATTCTTAATTGACGTGAAGAATGTGAAATTACACAATAATTACAATTGTAATTTGATGAGCATGAGAACTACTGAAAAATTTCGGCAGATCTCATAATTTGAGAACATCTTTACTACCAGTGCATTTTTACATCACTTAATTATTTATTACTCTGTTAGTTCACATAAAGTATACATTTGAAACAGGACTGGCAGTTTACTGTCTAACTCGTGCATCTGCAATACTTTAATGCAGTGAATTTTGTTTGAAGACAAAATAAGGCCCGTCAGTGTGTCATCTGGAGCTACACTCTTATCACCTTCTGCTTTTAGATACAACCCCTGCTCCTCTCAACACGAACACTGAACATGTCAAAAAAGAGAGAAGACAAGGAGAAAGACACAGGATTAATGGATAGAACAGTTGTTACTGGGCTCTTTGGCTACATTTTCTTATATCAACCATAGTTTACTCGAGACCAATTTAAGCATTAATGGATGATGTCCCACAAAGCCTTTCCTGTTGATTAAGCCACCTTTCTTGTCCTTTGTCTTGTGGAATTTTGTTTCTTATGCATGATCTATGCACGTGAAGAGGGATGCAGTTGAGCAATAACCAGAATTATGGGGATTTGGGGGGGGGGGGGGGGGACCTATGGGGAAAACTGATATTTACAGTTTTCAAATACAGCAACCATTTTGTTGGCCTGGGTGGCTGCCCCACTTTCTACTGGGCGCTCGCCCAAGCCAAATCAGGGAAAAAATTTTGGGGGGGGGGGGGGGGGGGGGTACCTATGTGGAAAACTGATATTTACAGTTTATCCAAGACTTTTAGTAAGTCTACATGATCAGAATTTTGATGGAATACTTTCATTTGTACACAAGTACGGAAGGACAGATTTAGTAAAAAACAACAATGTACCTTTTTCAATTTCATATCTTGTTAGTTATACCATACATAATCAACATAATATGACATTCGTTAAAGAACCTAAAGGAACAAATATTGATCATTTATTCTCTGATTATATTGAAAACAAAAAAACAGAATTTGAATGGTTAGTTCAACCATCAAGAAAATCTTTAGAAATAAATATGAATGATCAAAGATCTTTGATTAGAGAACAAAGACCACTTCTCACAAGAAGCCTTTCTTGGAGAAAGGAATTTCTTTTTCAAGATTTGTATTTTTTTGTTGTCTGGTTGAGATTTCCATTTCTTCAATCTCAATCTGTATTTCCATATCTTCAATTTGGTCTTAAGGTCAGTCATTTTTACCTGTACAAACATAATTCTCTAGTTAATGAATCAGTTAAAGAATTATTTTTTCCTTTTATGATTTCAATGCTGAAATCATAGTGGCTGAACCACATTTGCCAGCGAACAAGTCTTCCTTGTTTGTAGTCTGGATGTACCTGATTTTTAAAAAATGAATTACAAGTACTAGAATCAATTCTAACAAGAAATTTATCAAAAATGATATAAAGTCTAAATTTTGTNAATGGCTGAACCACATCTGCCGCGAATAAGTCTTCCTTGTTTGTAGTTTGGATGTACCTGATTTTTCAAAAATGAATTGCAAGTACGAGAATCAGTTCTAACTAAAAATTTATCAGAAATGATATAAAGTCTAAATTTTGTAATAGCTTTTTTCATAGCTAAAATTTCTTTTTCATTTATGTGGTAATTCTTCTTAGCTCCTGAAAAGGTTCCTGAAACATATCCACACAATTTTTCTTCTTGATCATTTTGATCAAAAGCTTTCAAAACTGCTCCCTAATGTTCTTGGGATGCATCTGTCACAATTATCATCTTATCATCTGTTTTTGGATGATATAATGATGGTAAATTCTTAATTTTAGATTTTATCTTTTGAACATAAAGAGTATCATCTTTTGTCCAATTCCATCTAAAATCTTTTTTTAATTTCTTTTGGAGTGGTACTCTCATTTTTGCAAGATCTTTTATGAAAGATTTTGCATAAGTGAGACAACCAAGAAATTTCATTAACTGTTTTTGATCTAAAATTTCATTTGGAAATTCTTGAATATGAACAAGGATATGAGGCTTTAATTGCTTAGCCATATGCTAGATAATCAGAGAATAAATGATCAATCTTTATTCCTTTAGGTTCTTTAAAAATGTCATATTATGTTGATTATGTATGACATAACTAACAAGATATGAAATTGAAAAAGGTACATTGTTGTTTTTGACTAAATCTGTCCTTCCGTACTTGTGTACAAATAAATTTCATTTGGAAATTCTTGAATATGAACAAGGATATGAGGCTTTAATTGCTTAGCCATATGCTAGATAATCAGAGAATAAATGGTCAATCTTTATTCCTTTAGGTTCTTTAAAAAATGTCATATTATGTTGATTATGTATGACATAACTAACAAGATATGAAATTGAAAAAGGTACATTGTTGTTTTTGACTAAATCCGTCCTTCCGTACTTGTGTACAAAGAAAAGTATTCCATCAAAATTCTGGTTATGTAGATTTACTGAAAGTCTTGGATAAACTGTAAATATCAGTTTTAAGTAGGTTACAATAATAAAACCTAATTCATCTCAAATTACCAGGAAATAAAATAACTCTTAAAACTTAGTAAATCTTCAATATAGTCTCTCAAAGGATCTCCATCCACATGGTTATGAATATCATTCTGCTGGAACGCCCAAAAGGAAGTTGGTCTTGTTGGTAGTGTTCATATGTTTGCCATTATAATTGCACTTCATATCCAGGACCCGTAGGTCTCCTAGTTATGCAAAAGGTGTACCTGTACTATTCCCTACTCATGGGCATGTTGGGCATGTGCAATATTTTTGTGTGGCGTAAGATAGAAGATAAATGAATTGATTCTGTTATGGAAATTCTAAAGATGCAATGCTGGCGGATGGGTTTTTCCACGTGACTTATGCATGCTGCTCATCAAATTTTAATTACCACGCTTTTCTTTCATAGGTACAGTGATGCCATCAATCTACTCAAACAATTGCTACATAATTTCCCTTCTGATGGAAGAAGGGGATATTGGACTCTGAGGCTTTCTGTTGATTTGGAACATCTGGGATGTCCTGATGACAGCCTTCGAGTTGCGGAAGATGGCTTACACGATCCATGGGTTCGTGCTGGTTCAAGAGTAGCCTTGCAGAGGCGGGTACTGCGGTTGGGGAGACCACCAAGGCGCTGGAAAATACCCACTTATTCAAAGTCTGTTAACAGGAAGATTCCTGAGGTAAATGCTAATATAAATGTCGAGTGTTTAGTTCCTATCCTTTCAGTTATATTTGTTTCGGAATTATTAAAATCTTCTGTTATTTTACGTGAGGAATGTGACTATATTTGTGATGGTATATAGGTTCATGTTCAAGGGAGACCGCTGAATTCTAAACTGGGGGCAAAAAGCATATTTTATGGTGAAGATGGAGAACAGTGCGGTGTAGAACAGCTTGCTTTGCAGTATTATGCAGGAGAAGGAGGTGATTGGCAGGGTGTACATACAGAGAGTGGCATTTGGTTAACAATTTTTGGAATCTTAATGTGGGATATTATATTTGCTGATGTTCCAAATGTCTTCTGCACCAAATTTCAGGTATATTTATGTGAACTGTTTTAGCTTGCCCTGTCACTGGAACCTAAAATGTTTAAGAGGAACTAACTTTGTAGGGGACATCAATTGTTCGTTTTTTTTTTTTTTTTCCTGTCACTCAAGTATTAATAGTCTATTGTTTCCCTACCCATTGCTGAGCTCATTTGACTTGTGAAGATCATATCTAATTGGAGCAAACTGCAAACATCTTTTTTTTTTGGAACTACATGATATTAATTTTGGACATCTTTATTTTGAACATTAGCCTTAGGAATTCGATTTCTTCATTTGCCGGTCTTGCAGAATAATATTTAGGTCAGTTACTATCTGTAGTTAACAACTAAAAGTTTAAACAGAATACGACTTCCTAAGATAAGAGGTCGTTTTCGTCATGAATAGATCTCATGAAATCTCATTTTCAGTGTGAAGCGAATTTTTCTTGTTTTCAAGAGCAATATGTAGTAACTCTGCAGTTGGTTATTCTTTGAAGAATATTCTTCGAGGGAGAGTTATGTAGGTAGTATTCAAGAGTTTTGAGTTATTTTTGAAGGCATCCGTCATTCGAACCTCTTGTTCAATTCCCTCAAAGGGCCACGGGTACAGAAAATTGGAAGAAAGTCCGATATAAATCAAGCATACAGTTTAGACATGTAGTCATGTCAGATAATTGTAACTGAAGATTGATTGTGGGAGCATGGCAGGTTAAGTTGGATCAATCTAATATAGCTTCAAATAAGAGAGGAGCTATCAGGAGCAAATAAAGAGCATGAACTCATGAGGCTGGTGTGCTTAATATTGTATTATGGGAAAACTTCAAGGATATATTTTAAGTCTAGGGTTGAAGTTAAACACCACCTGGGAATAGATGTAAGGGGAGGTATACCAACCTAACGAGTGAATGATCTAGTTGCATTTGGTCTTTCAATAGATGTTGTGATGAACCGAACGGATCGAAAAGGATTTTTGTCTGACCTCAAATTTATTGGGAGTAAAAATTAGTTTGTCATTGTTATTGTGCATAATAATGATAATAAGTTCAAGATAATTAAATATAATATTTTTCACGTCGTCTGTATTGCAGTATCACCATTTTGCTTCTCAAAAGTTTGTTACTCTCTCTTCCTCACCCCCACCCCTACAAAAATACTTTTTTTTCCAAATTACTGACATGAGAAATCTGCCTTTTACAGACTGCACCCTTGGACCTGGGATTCGATAGCTTCTATGAATCCAGAAAGATCCTCATAGAATCTCTCTTGGACAAAATTCGGGATGGCATGGCCGAAGAGATCCTTATCACATCATGGGAATCACATACTGGAACAGCCTGTCGAGGAGTTAATTGGGATAAGCATACTTTGTCCGAGCTTCGAGCAGCTGTTACATGCATTGCCGGTTCTTGTCTTGCATCACTCTGCAGGCATTTGGCTCAAGATTATCGCAGCTGGTCTAGTGGAATGCCTGACTTATTGCTATGGCGTTTCCATGACAACTACAGAGGTGAGGCAAAGCTTGTTGAAGTGAAAGGCCCCAAAGATAGACTTTCAGAACAGCAGCTTGCATGGTTACTAGTACTAATGGACTGTGGCTTCAATGTTGAGGTCTGCAAAGTTACTCCTCCAGTTTCAACATGAGATGTTTGCGATTATTTTTGGGTGCAAGATCAATTGGCACATGAATTATTTATCGACAAGAGTGACATGGATAAGCCGTGCTGCAGTCCTCTTCAAGCGATAAATTGAATAAGGGGTCTTATTTGAAGATGTTTTCTCACCTCTACTTAATTTGTTTTTGAACAACTTAATTGTCTCATCAGTTGGACATCAATACGGCGGGAATTGGTCATATTTTCAATGCACAAAGCTATTGACACAGCTGTGAAATGTTGGTTACATGCCCCAGGAATACTAAGGTTAATATACTCTTTCCATTGTTCCTTTTAGTTCTGATGAAACCTTTTAGTAGCAAGAGGGGTCCTCTTTTTAGCATTTAGCTTTGCTTAATTGTTTCCCATAAATGTTTGTGCCCAAATAAACTAATTCTTTTCTCATTCCTTTAGAAAGAGATGTCTAATAGCAAGAGAACTGGTTAGGTTTCATCATATACTTGGTGGCCTTGTATGGTGTCAGGACTCTGGAGTATCCATTTAGATACGATCGAATGAATCTGTGAAAGTGAAAATGTATATAATCCTGTTCTGCTCTAGTCTCTGGACAATTGAAGCACTGAACTGTTGGTTTTGAAAACCATTTCAGTTTTCTTACAAAATTGCACGTTGCTATGTTTATTTTAAATTTTTTGCTTTACTCCTGTTAATATATTCCTTTATCATGTAGTCATTTATGAAGTAGTGAAGTTTTATAGTTGATTGATTACATAATAAATGTAAAATAATTTTGCCATTTGATGAGACGAGTTCAGCTCAAAATTTTGAGCTGGCTTGCAAGGTGGTTGTGGGCTTACTTCGTGAGCAAATTATTGGCCCGGACTTTTTAGATGGAATTATACTTGGTGTACATAATGGACACCGCACCAAGCACTACCGTTTTAGATGCGCCTAGCTTGTTAGGTATGTTTTAAATTTATATTAGAGATGTTAATGTGTTGAGTTGAGTCGCTTGGCTCAATGATACTTGAATCAAGCTTGGGCCACCGCTTGAATTGGCTTGTGCATACATTGTGGTGAGTTGAGCATGAGAACCCGCTTGTTTAATTTATTCCTTGGCTTGTTGTCCCACTTTATTTATTTATTTCTAAAATAGAAATTTTCATTTCTATAGATCCTAATGAAATCTAAAATTTGTAAATGGTTTGATTGAAAAATCAATTATTTTTTATGACGAGTTAAAATTGTACATGAATTATTATTTCGTATGCTACTTTGTTAAACAAAAATAGATAAATACAATAAATATTATACAGAAGAAATAAATAAAATCTATCTTGCGGGAGGGGTTGGGAAGTTCCCGTTCTTCAAGCCAATGGTTATAAAGCATGTGTTTTTATTTGATTTGTAATATTGTCACAGTCGAGTGATAAATCTCAATCTGAAATATAATTTTCCATCAGTCCTTGCGTCTTGAACTGCTGTCAACAAGTTACGGGCAAATGCTTGGCTTACTTCGTGAGCAAATTATTGGCCCGGACTTTTTAGATGGAATTATACTTGGTGTACATAATGGACACCACACCAAGCACTACCGTTTTAGATGCGCCTAGCTTGTTAGGTATGTTTTAAATTTATATTAGGGATGTTAATGTGTTGAGTTGAGTAACCAAGCTCGGGCCACCGCTTGAATTGGCTTGTGCATATATTGTGGTGAGTTGAGCACGAGAGCCAGCTTGTTTAATTTATTCCTTGGCTTGTTGTCCCACTTTATTTATTTATTTCTAAAATATAAATTTTCATTTCTATAGATCCTAATGAAATCTAAAATTTGTAAATGGTTTGATTGAAAAATCAATTATTTTTTATGCTGAGTTAAAATTGTACATGAATTATTATTTCGTATGCAACTTTGTTAAACAAAAATAGATAAATACAATAAATATTATACAGAAGAAATAAATAAAATCTATTTACCTCCTGTGTTGCAACCATAGTTCACTGACACTAGCGGGAGGGGTTGGGAAGTTCCCGTTCTTCAAGCCAATGGTTATAAAGCATGTGTTTTTATTTGATTTGTAATATTGTCACAGTCGAGTGATAAATCTCAATCTGAAATATAATCTTCCATCAGTCCTTGAGTCTTGAACCGCTAATGAATTTGCGGGTGATGTCAACAAGTTACGGGCAAATGCTGGACCCGTATAGAGAAACCGTTTGTACATTCCACCAATAAAGTATATTAAAGAAGTTGCCCCGATCTATGTTTCACCCCATGTAGGTGTTCCAAGTATAAGATTTTTATAAATTTGGAACATAAAAAAAGTTTAAAAGTTATATTTTGAATCGTAGTACAATAAAGTATATTAAAAGTTATATTTTTCCTGAAGTAACTCACAATATTCCACTCCGCGTAACTTGAGTTGCGAATTGCATACTACACCTTTTTTAATTTGTTTTTATCATGACATGACATGGACTTGTAAAAGGGAGAATTTTCGTTCGAGCATTATATGAAGGCTAAGGTAATATTTAACGAGGGTAATACAAAATTTAAATGAGGCAATGGGCTTCACATTACATGAAAATAATGTTGTTATGCCATGCCTCGCAAATGAGGCTCAAGTTGTTGTACACTGGAACCGTCAGTGACGATATACAATGATCGAATCACACGCATACAATGGACAAAGCCCCTCATCCGAAACTCCCAACTTCTAAGGGCTTCGGATCAAAGAAGGCTTTCAAGATCCTTTGAGGATCTGGTGAATGAGATTGATGTGACAATCAATACTCTAAACAAGTCAAATTGTCAGTCCATTCACCAAAAGTACTGACACAAACTATAAGGCGGCTACCCCTTTCCCAGATACTCAAGTGCAACTTAGTGATGTGACATCTCAATGGATTAGATGAAGGCACGTGCGCTTCAGCCAACGGTCCCAACTTCAATTGTAATGTTATAAATACACTATCTTGTATCATTTTAAAGCTAATGCAATTCAAAATACTTAAATGAGTGTTGGAGTTTGATCTAAAAATATTTTATTTTGTTATCATGTTGACTCAATTCCGGAACTCAAACACTTTGTTGGCTCGTGTCTCAAAAAGTGATTCCCCTTACACTTTGCTTGGTTTCAACTTACGTGGATTAATGGGACCCAAATTTCTATAGGCTCGTTTCTGGAGGTCAACAAGTGTCACGTACACTTTATGAAAAAAGGTCATAATCTCGTTTTTATAATGTTGTTGCCATTAAAATCGAATTGACCACGTCCAATAATATTTTCAGGAACATTAGGAAAATTATGTCGAAACTTACGTATACATCTCCATATTTCAGATTTTGCCATACCAAGTTTAGTTGATTGACCATTCAATAATTGAGCCCCAGATTGTATATTGATTGTAAACAGTGAACATAATAATTAAATTTTTAATGCTCTTCCGAACGGAAAGAAAAATTAAACCATTGCAATGGTCCTAAATATTATTGTTTTCCGCTCAACGAGTACAAGACACACTATATATTTTAAATAATTAGATTAAAATCTTATAAAGTACGTGCCATAACCAGTGCAATTTGAAGATTAGGTTCATATGACACAATGTATTTAACACAAATACGTTTCTTCGTCGTTAAAGTCAAATTATCATCCTCAATATAAATATTTGTAACACGAACAAGTCGAATAAATGGTAAATACTACCTTTTTAGCTTAGAAAAAGCAACTTTTAACTCCTCCATTTTATTAAATGTTGTAACACAATTAGACCTTTCGTTGAATTTTTGAAAACGCTCCAAAAAACTTCGAATATTTTCGTTCGATGACAAAGCTTATCAGCTAGCCATTTTCATCTCAACTAAACCTCCATGGCATATAGAAAAATTACAAGTATGAAAAGATAATAAAGGGACGATGGCACCGTGCGGAAGGTTTAAAAGGGTGAAGAAAACTAATACAAGGTACTATAATTTATCACTTAGCAAGAATGAAGATGGGAGTGACATGGATTTTGTCAAGAGAGTACATTCTGTAAATTTTTATATTTGTCTCTTGGTTATTTTCTGCCAATTTTGCACTTCATCCAAGTTGAGAAATTTTTATTAGTCACAATATGCAAAATGTAATTTCTAGATATATGATATCTGAACTGTAAAAACAGCCATGAAATACGATATGATTGGCAAATAGTATAATGTAGGGAAATGATTAGTTGCAATAAAACTAGTGACAGAATCATTAGTGAATTCAAGAAAAGTGAATATAGAACTATTCACTTAATTATGTGGATCAGATATAAATGAAATAACATAACTAGCATTTGTGTTTTCGATTGTTTGATTTAAGAGCTTGTGTAAGAAGAGTACAAAATTTTAAATCTACTGCATACCTGGCTGACCACGAGCCAATAGCAGGAGTTCCTGTTTCTGACGAAAATTGTAGCTCATTATTACTAGGAACTGCAGCATGTAATGAAGAGTAGATAGTATAGCGGTAGAAAAACTGAGTGGAAACTTCATGCACTAGGCACTGACATAGCTCTTAATGCCTCTTGCACCCGCTCAAGACAACCCACAAGAAGTCCAAATTCCTCGGTGTCAGAAAAAACCTCGGCCTGTTTAATTGTGTTTTTCAGATGCATCTCTGCAGCGAACAATTCTCGACGATTAGAGTTGTGCAAAGCAAGTTCCTGATACACCTTGCAGAGTTCCAAGGAAGCATATGCAAACTTTACAAACCGGTCCCGATCCTTCCATAAATCAGATCCCTGGTATGATCTAACCTGCTTAAGAAGGGCCTCAGAACACATTGCAAGATCCCCACTCAATTTGTGCCACCTTGCGTATAATCCCCACACTTCAGCACTACCACCACCTTGAACAATCTGTCTTAAGATTTTCCCAAGTAATTGAATCACGTGCTCGGTTTCCCGCGTTCTCGTTGAGTCTACTTTCACACTTGTTGATTCATTAACACAATTTCCATTAGAGTGAAGATTATCAAGGCCAGCATGAGTGCTATTGCTGACTGTCACAGGAGACTGAAAACTACTAGTTGAAGCTCGTTTTTCAACCTCTAGCATAATTCTCTCTAATAATTCCATATCAATTCTTTTCTTCTTAGTAATATCTAGCACCTTTTGTACAGCATCTAATGCTTGGGTAAAATTTCCAATATCTGCAGTAACATTGCTGTAATTTTCCCACATTTGCCAGCTGTCTCGCTTCAATTTTAATGCTTCCTTAAATGCAATGGAAGACTCCTTACTTTTCTTTTTAACCATATGCAAACATGCAATATTATTCCAAGCCTCTCCATTCTCAGGATCAAGTTGGACAGCACGCGTGAAAGCATCCAATGCCTTGTCAACATCCCTCGACTTTAAGGAAGCAGCACCAAGCGCAAACCAGCCATCTGGATACAAGGAGTTTAAAGCCATTGCAGATTCCCATAAAACTCTTGATTTTTCGTAGTCATTTCTGTTGTATGCACTGCGAGCAAGAGACCGCAGTGCTCGGGAAGACTTACTTCCTGAGACCTCTAAGGCTTTCTCATAGCAAGCATCATCATTCGTAACATCACCAAGTGAGCACCATAACCTTGAGTCAAATGGCTTCTTGGACAATTGTTTTTTGATGAGTTCAATTGCTGCTGCTTTCTTGTCCAATAACTGGTAACAATGTATAAGATTATCCCATAGCTCAAGATCCTCGTAGACTTTAACAGCTTCCCCTATTAAGCCACAACTCACTAAAAGATCGCCAAATTCCCTGAATAAGAGTTCACAAATAAATTATTTAAAGAGGAAACAAACTACTACCTATCTAACAAATAAAACAGTGCAGCAGTATACACAACAATGAATAACAAAATATATATTTGAGCTATAACACGATAGACATAATTTGAAGCAATTGCAACAAAAAAGCAAGCATACTTCCGCGATGAAGGAATTGTAGGGATATTAACTCCAAAACAGCAATATATTCTTTGAGCAACCCCAGGAGAAGGATCATCTATGCCTTGGACCTGAGACAGCACAAAAACTATGTAGTCACACAAGATCGATGAAATGAACTTATTCATGACAACGTACAAAACCAATATAACAAATAAAATCTCAAATCAAATCTTGCTTGGCTAACATGTCATCCCTCAGCACAGAAATTGTGCAGACGATGCATCTGCAGTTGGATGGGGAAGCAATTCTTAAACAGGTTATAGCTCACAAAGAACATATTGTGTCGGTATCGTTTAAGTAGTTGGAGCACTGATGCACAGAAGGCTAATCTACAATAACAAGGTAATTTAATCAATAGTAATGTATTTCTAAATTTCAAAGTGATGTTATAAATAGAAAGTTATAACTGACAACGAAAAGAAACAAAAAAAACCTTTGTGAGATGGCAAGCTACATTTATTATTATTTAATTTTGATATATAATATATAGAAAGGGGCTTACAATTCTATTGCTGTTTTTTAGCAGAATTCTTTCCAGGTACCAATGACAGAAAATAATCCCTCATTAGCAACATGATAATGAAATGCTATTGCAAATATTCTTATGCAGCAGCAACCTATTAGGCTATCTCTGACAAATATTGGATCTAATCCTTGACAAATTTGAACTTCAGTATCCAATAAATCTCCAGTGGTGAAACATTCAAGCAATTTTACAAAATTAACAAGACATCAATTTTCAAGAGTGAAAGAAGGTTAGTGTGCCTTCAAGCTCCTCGCTTATAAAGAGGTTCTTAACCCCAAAGTCCACAAATTTCGAAATCAATATCAAAAGGCAGGGGCAAGCAGTATCACATGTATTTTTTAAATTGTTTTCTTCATTTTATTATGGTTAAATCACAACTAAACTAGAGATTTGATCACATAAAATCCTAGAAAACATTGCTAGAAAATGCTTAATCCAGATAGTCAACAGTGCTTGCTAGCCATCAAAGCATCTATTCAAATTTACTTCAACTTCAGGTTATCTTCATCATAGTACTACAAACATATTTAACAAGGTACAAAAGGAAGAACTCTTTTATAACAAAAGAACTTCTCAAGGCCAGAGCGTCTACCTGAAAGTAGCTTTTCTTTTTCACTCTCACCTCCTAACTTTATGTTTATGACTGAAATTTCTGTCCTGATCTTTCAATCATCTTTCCTACAATTTTCCAGTCACAACAATTAAGTTTCTTATAGAATTAAACACATGGCACTACTAGTGAAAAAGTCATCAGCAAAACTACATGCCTACTTTTTTCACCCAGGAATATTAATAGCACTATAGCAGTACCACCACAGCAGTTGACTTCTAAACAGTAGGTCAGGGCACCCTAAAGGGTTTACTATGCTGCTCCAGAATAAAAAGGCAAATCTTACCAGGTTACAATAAACTAGGAGAATAGTATTTTGAAGTAGATAATTAGTATCACTAGCATCTCAAATGCTTAGTCAAATAATACATATCGATGGTAGAATGAAATTTTCATGTCTAGGAGCTAAAGAACAAAGGATTTACATATTTTGTTAATGTGACGAAAAATCATACATAACAAAGGCTAAAAAAAGAAAATGATAATAAGGCAACATAGACATATATCCTGACATTGGCAATGAGTTACAAAAGCTCCATACCAGCTTTTCCATCATTAACAGTGCACGCTGCTTTGTTCTACTACGAGTCGACTCCCACCGAATACGTAATAGGTTGCAGAAATATCGAAGCTGAAAAAGATGTTTAGATTATTTTGATTATATGTTTAAAACCAATTAATATATGAAGCACACAGTAACTATAGATATGATAGCATGCCACCGAATAAAAAAATGGCATCTGAGAAGGAAAATAATGGCAATGCTAAACAAGCATCGTTACTTTTTTGCAGCAACAAGGCCAATAACATGCATATGGCGACGATTAAAAAGCTAAATTTACTTACAGCAAATGGCGATGATTGCTGAGAATCAATTGCTTCTATGTATGGAGCCATCTCCCACCCTGTAACGAAGTCGAGAGCATAAATAAGGACCTCAATTCAGCTAAACAAATATAATTAAATAGATAAGCAAAAAGGTGTATTACATTATTTATATGTGCATCTAGACCACAACCAGTTGTATATGCTAAATAGTTTTGCCAATTTTAACAGTTTGCTTCTAGCTTTACTGAGACACTGAGGAGAGTAAATGTACACCAAGAGGGGCTTCTGATATACAAATCTTCAGGTACTTTTGCCTTTTCAAGCTCATTTGCAATCAAAAGTTCTTTCAAGAAATCATTTGGTTTTCTGGGAGCTAATATGCATAAAACGGTTCTCTTAAGATGTCATTAGATTTATGGTCCTATGAACGCTACTATGCCTGGTCCTCGCTCTCTTGCATCATCAAGAATCTAATTAGCAACCAAGAATACATTGAGAATCAACCTACCCCAATAATATGGCTGATTTCGCACCTTCCCATACCCAACACATAATGCCGTCAACAACTTTCATACACAATTGTTGAAGGGTAGACAAAGGAAAATCTCAGTCAAGAAGCATTTTAGGAACGAGGATGATAAAATTTAGTGCTTTCTCACAAAACCAATTTAGATTAAGCTCCTCAGAGGTCTTACGAGACCATACTTCAACTAGGAGCTAGAAGCATGGACATGGAATGTATAGATAACAATGTCCAGCAAGATAGGATATAATATGTCGCACAATTAGAATTTTTTGAAATGTCATCAAAATTCCTTTTCCTAATCAACTTATATATAAACTTAAGCCAAAAGTTAAACGTTATCGAAATGATAGTTTATTAATAAGAAATTAAGTGCAGCAGTAATGCCCTTAGTAATAATAGGGTAAACAGTGAGTTTCGGTTGGAGATATTGATTTTTAGAAGCAAGAGCACCTAGGTAAACCCAAAAGGTCATTAGAGGGCAGTGATGGAGAAAACAATTTCATATTTGTATAGTAGAGGAGTAAAAGTCAACAAAGATTAAAATTCAATACAAGTTGCTTACATCTTGAAAACATTTTACTCTTGAGACAACTAAATTTTGTTGTACTGGTTCTCTGGGTACTTAACCCTATTTCTTAGTAAATATCATCCACCCACTTGCACTAGATCCTAACAACAGTTCTAGTAAGCAACAACGGAAAAGTCTAACTTTCTAGCTCATTGAGAACCTTATCATAGTTTTCCTATCAGATAAGAAACTCAAAGCTAAACATCTTCAATAAAAAATTAGGCAGCTTACTTTGCAATTCATCACTGCGAGAACTTTTCTCAATAGCAAGACAATGTGCCAGAATCACTGCTTGTTGCATTGCCTTCAGTTGGGAGGCAGCAATAGCATGGGTTTCAACTTCTTTCTCATTACTTTCAGAATTTCTTTCATCTGTCACGAATCTAGGCATCATTAATACATCAGATTCTTCACTAGTTTCATGAGACTGCTGAAGCAAAGAATCAACATTGTTCAACTTGTGCATTGGTGACGTGCTGCTATCTCCACTGTTTGTTCCCGCAACAAGACGAAGCTGTGCCTTGGGCTCCACCTGTATCCAGGACTCATGAGCCATGAGACAATCACTCCCATCAAATTCCAAATAAAACTGTAAATTTTTTACCTGATGCAGAGTGCGAAAACCCAGAGCCCCACTGACAAAAAATTGAAGTTTGGATGTCTCGGCAGCTGATTCAAAATTAAGCCTGTATACAAGATTGTCACCATTGAACAAATGACATACAATATACAATATTATCAAACAACCATCCAAAGAACAATATATTGCATAATGAAGATGAATAGTGAGCTAACAAAATCACTTATATGGAATTATGAGTAAAATATTCTTCACCATCTGAAAGGCAATGAAAGTTGAGAAAAGTGAGGAAGAATGAACCTATAAACAAGATTATCCATTTCCCTCTTATTCTGAATCAAAGATTTATGGAACAACATAAATCTGTGTTTGCCTTCTTGAAGGAAATTTGGGCAGCAATAGTCCAAAGGAAGTAGCTTTTCCCATGCATTATGCTACCTCCATAGCAATTTAAACATGCACGAACATTAATCTGAAAAAGTAGAAGGCAGCTATTTTTTTCCCCAAAAAGACCCTCTTTCACTGGTGCAAGTGAAAAGGAACCCAACTACAAAACTTCTCATTTAAAATGCCTTGTTTCCATCTCAATTTTCTAATTTACCCTCGCTACAAATGGTCTTCTTCACCATTACTCACCTCCACACCCCACTCCTTATCCATCCCTTTTCCTCCCATCGCCCTACTCCAACCCTACTCAGAAGCTCCCGAATAAAGGGAAGAATGGGACCAGGACCAAGAAAAAGTGAAGGTGAAGAGCTGGAAGAGAGGAAATAAATTTACACGGCGAGAGAATGGCCAGTGTTTTTCATGATTGTCTAAAAGTTTCTTGCAAAATTGTCTATTTCCAGGACCCCCCACACTTGCCATTCAAAACACAACTTTCTCCTCACCTGAATGCATGGCATAAAGTATAAGCGTATAGCAATTAAAACGTAAGTTAGGATTGCTGAAGTAGCTAGCCGAAGCTATGAGAGGGGGTTTGTTCTCCAGTCTTTTGGGTATCTAGTGTCTTGAGTAAAAAAATTGATGCATTACAGTTCACCTTGAGCAAGCAGGGCTGTGTAGAAACACGGGTGGGAGGGGGTGGAGGTGCAGGGTGGGGAGGAAGGAGCAAGAATGGTGAGGAAAAAGTAAGGTAAGGGTACATGGGGATTTTGAAAACAAAGAGACTTGTCTACAAAGTTTTGGAAAGGGGGGCCTTTTCATTCTCTCTCCGACTTGATCCCTCTTAGACAATTTCCTAAGAGCGGAAGTAATTCTAATAAAAATCAAAGCTTTTGTTGGTTTGTATAATAGAATCAGAAAAAATCTCTCAGCTTGTGTATTAATGCATTAGGTTAAGCCTTAATATATAGAGCACTTCTTTGTGCTGGGTGATGAATAGACTCCGATAGTGCCAAATCATCAGTTATTTCCATAATCCTTGTGATGGGTGCTTCCAGGAATTGAAATCTTAATCCTCCATTTTTCAAGCATAGTATTGTAACTGACTCTTGGTTGTTTTCATTGGAGAGTTAAATCTGGGTGAATGTGACTCAAACTTCACAGAATTTTTTCACATACAGATAAAATACATGATAGAATTTAATACAATCATCCCATGATTACAGATGAATTCGTTGCATTGCACTATTATGAATTCCTTGTATATTTATTGTCATTCTGCAAGAAAATTGGATAATGCATGCTTTATGTAATATTGATGACCACAATGTTAGTTTTTCCAAGCGGGTAATCATACTTCTTTATATGTCTGTCTGAATTGGTCAGATAAAGACTACACATTTAATGCAAGGCACTTCATGAGCCCCACCTTAGGTGTACTCCCAGTTCTCCTATTCAGTCATATCATGTGTTGCGTCGATTTCCCTTCCATATTATACCTAATTTATTACTTTAAAACTCAGTAAATAAAAAAGGCTCTATAATTGATCTTGTAAACCAACTTTCTTCCAACATATTTAATCAATCCCAGTGATGAGTGTAATTAACTCATTAAACAAGTTCCTTTAAATCGTAGTTTTTGATTTGTTCTTGAGCACTTTTGAGCG